>JAVUPR010000121.1:0-130996 GCA_036785695.1 Gentiana straminea | reverse complement strand
TCGTTACCGAGAGAAAAACACAAATTTGAACTCGTTAATAAGAAGAAAACATGAATTCAAACTCGTTACCAAAGAAAAAACTCAAACCTCTACTCGTTATAAAGGGAAAACACAAATTTCCGGCAATGTCAACTCGTTATCGTGGAAAAAGCCTTTTTCCAAAGAAGGACAACTCGTTACCATATAAAAACACAAATTTGAACTCGTTAATATAATGAAAACATGAATTCGAACTCGTTACCAAAGATAAAACACAAATTTCAACTCGTTAAAAAGGGAAAAACACAAATTTCCGGCGATGTCAACTCGTTATCAGAGAAAAAGCTTTTTTTCCAGCAAGGACAACTCGTTACAAGAGAGAAACCCCAATTTGAACTCGTTAATAAGATGAAAACATGAATTCAAACTCGTTACCAATGATAAAACATAAATTTCTACTCATTATAAAGGGAAAACACCAATTTCGGGCGATGTCAACTCGTTATCAGTGAAAAAACCTTTTTTCTGCATGGACAACTCGTTACCAGAGCAAAACACAAATTTGAACTCGTTAATAAGAAGAAAACATGAATTCGAACTCGTTACCAAAGAAAAAACATAAATTTCTACTCGTTATAAAGGGAAAAACACAAATTTCCGGCGATGTCAACTCGTTATCAGGGAAAAAGCCTTTTTCCAAAGAAGGACAACTCATTACCGAGAGAAAAACACTAATTTGAACTCGTTAATATGATGAAAACATGAATTCGAACTCGTTACCAAAGATAAAACACAAATTTCTACTCATTATAAAGGGAAAACACCAATTTCCGGCGATGTCAACTCGTTATCAGGGAAAAAACCTTTTTTTCCTGCATGGACAAATCGTTACCAGAGCAAAACACAAATTTGAACTCGTTAATAAGAAGAAAACATGAATTCGAACTCGTTACCAAAGAAAAAACACAAATTTCTACTCGTTATAAAGGGAAAAACACAAATTTCCCGCGATGTCAACTCGTTATCAGGGAAAAAGCCTTTTTTCCAGGAAGGAAAACTCGTTACCATATAAAAACACAAATTTGAACTCGTTAATATGATGAAAATATGAATTCGAACTCGTTACCAAAGATAAAACACAAATTTCTACTCGTTATAAAGGGAAAAACACAAATTTCCGGCGATGTCAACTCGTTACCAGGGAAAAAGCTTTTTTTCCAGCAAGGACAACTCGTTACCAGAGAAAAACCCTAATTCGAACTCGTTAATATGATGAAAACATGAATTCGAACTCGTTACCAATGATAAAACACAAATTTCTACTCATTATAAAGGGAAAACACCAATTTCGGGCGATGTCAACTCGTTATCAGTGAAAAAACCTTTTTTTCTGCATGGACAAATCGTTACCAGAGAAAAACACAAATTTGAACTCGTTAATAAGAAGAAAACATGAATTCGAACTTGTTACCAAAGAAAAAACACAAATTTCTACTCGTTATAAAGGGAAAAACACAAATTTCCGGCGATGTCAACTCGTTTTCAGGGAAAAAGCCTTTTTTCCAGCAAGGACAACTCGTTACCATATAAAAACACAAATTTGAACTCGTTAATATGATGAAAATATGAATTCGAACTCGTTACCAAAGATAAAACACAAATTTCTACTCGTTATAAAGGGAAAAACACAAATTTCCGGCGATGTCAACTCGATATCGAGAAAAAAGCTTTTTTCCGGCAAGGACAACTCGTTACCGAGAGAAAAACCCCAATTTGAACTCGTTAATAAGATGAAAACATGAATTCAAACTCGTTACCAATGATAAAACACAAATTTCTACTCATTATAAAGGGAAAACACCAATTTCGGGCGATGTCAACTCGTTATCAGTGAAAAAACCTTTTTTTCTGCATGGACAACTCGTTACCATATAAAAACACAAATTTGAACTCGTTAATATGATGAAAACATGAATTCGAACTCGTAACCAAAGATAAAACACAAATTTCTACTCGTTAAAAGGGAAAAACACAAATTTCCGGCGATGTCAACTCGTTATCGGAGAAAAAAGTTTTTTTTTCCAAAAAGGGCAACTCGTTACCGAGAGAAAAACCCCAATTTGAACTCGTTAATAAGATGAAAACATGAATTCGAACTCGTTACCAATGATAAAACACAAATTTCTACTCATTATAAAGGGAAAACACCAATTTCGGGCGATGTCAACTCGTTATCAGTGAAAAAACCTTTTTTCTGCATGGACAAATTGTTACCAGAGCAAAACACAAATTTGAACTCGTTAATAAGAAGAAAACATGAATTCGAACTCGTTACCAAAGAAAAAACACAAATTTCTACTCGTTATAAAGGGAAAAAACACAAATTTCCGGCGATGTCAACTCGTTATCAGGGAAAAAGCCTTTTTCCAGCAAGGACAACTCGTTACCAGAGAAAAACACTAATTTGAACTCGTTAATATGATGAAAACATGAATTCG
Organism: Gentiana straminea; assembly: GCA_036785695.1. NCBI lineage: Eukaryota > Viridiplantae > Streptophyta > Magnoliopsida > Gentianales > Gentianaceae > Gentiana > Gentiana straminea. The sequence continues at coordinate 128,519 of JAVUPR010000121.1, read as the reverse complement.
AACTCGTTACCAAAGATAAAACACAAATTTCTACTCATTATAAAGGGAAAACACCAATTTCCAGCGATGTCAACTCGTTATCAGTGAAAAAACTTTTTTTCTGCATGGACAAATCGTTACCAGAGAAAAACACAAATTTGAACTCGTTAATAAGAAGAAAACATGAATTCGAACTTGTTACCAAAGAAAAAACACAAATTTCTACTCGTTATAAAGGGAAAAACACAAATTTCCAGCGATGTCAACTCGTTTTCAGGGAAAAAGCCTTTTTTCCAGCAAGGACAACTCGTTACCATATAAAAACACAAATTTGAACTCGTTAATATGATGAAAATATGAATTCGAACTCGTTACCAAAGATAAAACACAAATTTCTACTCGTTATAAAGGGAAAAACACAAATTTCCGGCGATGTCAACTCGATATCGAGAGAAAAAACCTTTTTTCCAAAGCAAGGACAACTCGTTACCGAGAGAAAAACCCCAATTTGAACTCGTTAATAAGATGAAAACATGAATTCAAACTCGTTACCAATGATAAAACACAAATTTCTACTCATTATAAAGGGAAAACACCAATTTCGGGCGATGTCAACTCGTTATCAGTGAAAAAACCTTTTTTCTGCATGGACAAATCGTTACCAGAGAAAAACACAAATTTGAACTCGTTAATAAGAAGAAAACATGAATTCGAACTCGTTACCAAAGAAAAAACACAAATTTCTACTCGTTATAAAGGGAAAAACACAAATTTCCGGCGATGTCAACTCGTTATCGTGGAAAAAGCCTCTTTTCCGGCAAGGACAACTCGTTACCGAGAGAAAAACACTAATTTGAACTCGTTAATATGATGAAAACATGAATTCGAACTCGTTACCAAAGATAAAACACAAATTTCTACTCATTATAAAGGGAAAACACCAATTTCCGGCGATGTCAACTCGTTATCGGTGAAAAAACTTTTTTTTTTCGCATGGACAAATCGTTACCGAGAGAAAAACACAAATTTGAACTCGTTAATAAGAAGAAAACATGAATTCGAACTTGTTACCAAAGAAAAAACACAAATTTCTACTCGTTATAAAGGGAAAAACACAAATTTCCAGCGATGTCAACTCGTTTTCAGGGAAAAAGCCTTTTTTCCAGCAAGGACAACTCGTTACCATATAAAAACACAAATTTGAACTCGTTAATATGATGAAAATATGAATTCGAACTCGTTACCAAAGATAAAACACAAATTTCTACTCGTTATAAAGGGAAAAACACAAATTTCCGGCGATGTCAACTCGATATCAGAGAAAAAGCTTTTTTTCCAGCAAGGACAACTCGTTACCAGAGAAAAACCCCAATTTGAACTCGTTAATAAGATGAAAACATGAATTCAAACTCGTTACCAATGATAAAACACAAATTTCTACTCATTATAAAGGGAAAACACCAATTTCGGGCGATGTCAACTCGTTATCAGTGAAAAAACCTTTTTTTCTGCATGTACAAATCGTTACCGAGAGAAAACACAAATTTGAACTCGTTAATAAGAAGAAAACATGAATTCGAACTCGTTACCAAAGAAAAAACACAAATTTCTACTCGTTATAAAGGGAAAAACACAAATTTCCGGCGATGTCAACTCGTTATCAGGGAAAAAGCCTCTTTTCCAGCAAGGACAACTCGTTACCAGAGAAAAACACTAATTTGAACTCGTTAATATGATGAAAACATGAATTCGAACTCGTTACCAAAGATAAAACACAAATTTCTACTCATTATAAAGGGAAAACACCAATTTCCGGCGATGTCAACTCGTTATCAGTGAAAAAACTTTTTTTCGCATGGACAAATCGTTACCAGAGAAAAACACAAATTTGAACTCGTTAATAAGAAGAAAACATGAATTCGAACTTGTTACCAAAGGAAAAACACAAATTTCTACTCGTTATAAAGGGAAAAACACAAATTTCCAGCGATGTCAACTCGTTTTCAGGGAAAAAGCCTTTTTTCCAGCAAGGACAACTCGTTACCATATAAAAACACAAATTTGAACTCGTTAATATGATGAAAATATGAATTCGAACTCGTTACCAAAGATAAAACACAAATTTCTACTCGTTATAAAGGGTAAAACACAAATTTCCGGCGATGTCAACTCGATATCAGAGAAAAAGCTTTTTTTCCAGCAAGGACAACTCCTTACCAGAGAAAAACCCCAATTTGAACTCGTTAATAAGATGAAAACATGAATTCAAACTCGTTACCAATGATAAAACACAAATTTCTACTCATTATAAAGGGAAAACACCAATTTCGGGCGATGTCAACTCGTTATCAGTGAAAAAACCTTTTTCTCGCATGGACAAATCGTTACCGAGAGAAAAACACAAATTTGAACTCGTTAATAAGAAGAAAACATGAATTCGAACTCGTTACCAAAGAAAAAACACAAATTTCTACTCGTTATAAAGGGAAAAACACAAATTTCCGGCGATGTCAACTCGTTATCAGGGAAAAAGCCTCTTTTCCAGCAAGGACAACTCGTTACCAGAGAAAAACACTAATTTGAACTCGTTAATATGATGAAAACATGAATTCGAACTCGTTACCAAAGATAAAACACAAATTTCTACTCATTATAAAGGGAAAACACCAATTTCCGGCGATGTCAACTCGTTATCAGGGAAAAAACCTTTTTTCTGCATGGACAAATCGTTACCAGAGAAAAACACAAATTCGAACTCATTAATAAGAAGAAAACATGAATTCGAACTCGTTACCAAAGAAAAAACTCAAACCTCTACTCGTTATAAAGGGAAGACAAAAATTTCCGGCAACGTCAACTCGTTATCAAGGAAAAAGCCTTTTTTCCAGCAAGGACAACTCGTTACCATATAAAAACACAAATTTGAACTCGTTAATATGATGAAAATATGAATTCGAACTCGTTACCAAAGATAAAACACAAATTTCTACTCGTTATAAAGGGTAAAACACAAATTTCCGGCGATGTCAACTCGATATCAGAGAAAAAGCTTTTTTTCCAGCAAGGACAACTCATTACCAGAGAAAAACCCCAATTTGAACTCGTTAATAAGATGAAAACATGAATTCAAACTCGTTACCAATGATAAAACACAAATTTCTACTCATTATAAAGGGAAAACACCAATTTCGGGCGATGTCAACTCGTTATCAGTGAAAAAACCTTTTTTTCGCATTGGCCAACCCGTTACAGAGAAAAACACAAATTTGAACTCGTTAATAAGAAGAAAACATGAATTCGAACTCGTTACCAAAGAAAAAACACAAATTTCTACTCGTTATAAAGGGAAAAACACAAATTTCCGGCGATGTCAACTCGTTATCAGGGAAAAAGCCTCTTTTCCAGCAAGGACAACTCGTTACCAGAGAAAAACACTAATTTGAACTCGTTAATATGATGAAAACATGAATTCGAACTCGTTACCAAAGATAAAACACAAATTTCTACTCATTATAAAGGGAAAACACCAATTTCCGGCGATGTCAACTCGTTATCAGGGAAAAAACCTTTTTTCTGCATGGACAAATCGTTACCAGAGAAAAACACAAATTCAAACTCATTAATAAGAAGAAAACATGAATTCGAACTCGTTACCAAAGAAAAAACTCAAACCTCTACTCGTTATAAAGGGAAGACAAAAATTTCCGGCAACGTCAACTCGTTATCAAGGAAAAAGCCTTTTTTCCAGCAAGGACAACTCGTTACCATATAAAAACAAAAATTGGAACTCGTTAATATGATGAAAACATGAATTCGAACTCGTTACCAAAGATAAAACACAAATTTCTACACGTTATAAAGGGAAAAACACAAATTTCCGGCGATGTCAACTCGTTATCAGGGAAAAAGCTTTTTTTCCAGCAAGGACAACTCGTTACCAGAGAAAAACCCTAATTTGAACTCGTTAATATGATGAAAACATGAATTCGAACTCGTTACCAATGATAAAACACAAATTTCTACTCATTATAAAGGGAAAACACCAATTTCGGGCGATGTCAACTCGTTATCAGTGAAAAAACCTTTTTTCTGCATGGACAAATCGTTACCAGAGAAAAACACAAATTTGAACTCGTTAATAAGAAGAAAACATGAATTCGAACTCGTTACCAAAGAAAAAACACAAATTTCTACTCGTAATAAAGGGAAAAACACAAATTTCCGGCGATGTCAACTCGTTATCAGGGAAAAAGCCTCTTTTCCAGCAAGGTCAACTCGTTACCGAGAGAAAAACACTAATTTGAACTCGTTAATATAATGAAAACATGAATTCGAACTCGTTACCAAAGATAAAACACAAATTTCTACTCATTATAAAGGGAAAACACCAATTTCCGGCGATGTCAACTCGTTATCAGTGAAAAAACTTTTTTTTTTGCATGGACAAATCGTTACCGAGAGAAAAACACAAATTTGAACTCGTTAATAAGAAGAAAACATGAATTCGAACTTGTTACCAAAGAAAAAACACAAATTTCTACTCGTTATAAAGGGAAAACACAAATTTCCGGCGATGTCAACTCGTTTTCGGGGAAAAAGCCTTTTTTCCAAGAGGACAACTCGTTACCATATAAAAACACAAATTTGAACTCGTTAATATGATGAAAATATGAATTCGAACTCGTTACCAAAGATAAAACACAAATTTCTACTCGTTATAAAGGGAAAAACACAAATTTCCGGCGATGTCAACTCGATATCAGAGAAAAAGCTTTTTTTCCAGCAAGGACAACTCGTTACCAGAGAAAAACCCCAATTTGAACTCGTTAATAAGATGAAAACATGAATTCAAACTCGTTACCAATGATAAAACACAAATTTCTACTCATTATAAAGGGAAAACACCAATTTCGGGCGATGTCAACTCGTTATCAGTGAAAAAACCTTTTTTTCTGCATGGACAACTCGTTACCATATAAAAACACAAATTTGAACTCGTTAATATGATGAAAACATGAATTCGAACTCGTAACCAAAGATAAAACACAAATTTCTACTCGTTAAAAAGGGAAAAACACAAATTTCCGGCGATGTCAACTCGTTATCGGGAAAAAAGTTTTTTCCGGCAAGGGCAACTCGTTACCAGAGAAAAACCCCAATTTGAACTCGTTAATAAGATGAAAACATGAATTCGAACTCGTTACCAATGATAAAACACAAGTTTCTACTCATTATAAAGGGAAAACACCAATTTCCGGCGATGTCAACTCGTTATCAGGGAAAAAAACCTTTTTTCTGCATGGACAAATCGTTACCAGAGCAAAACACAAATTTGAACTCGTTAATAAGAAGAAAACATGAATTCGAACTCGTTACCAAAGAAAAAACACAAATTTCTACTAGTTATAAAGGGAAAAACACAAATTTCCGGCGTTGTCAACTCGTTATCAGGGAAAAAGCCTTTTTTCCAGGAAGGACAACTCATTACCATATAAAAACACAAATTTGAACTCGTTAATATGATGAAAATATGAATTCGAACTCGTTACCAAAGATAAAACACAAATTTCTACTCGTTATAAAGGGAAAAACACAAATTTCCGGCGATGTCAACTCGTTATCAGGGAAAAAGCTTTTTTTCCAGCAAGGACAACTCGTTACCAGAGAAAAACCCTAATTCGAACTCATTAATATGATGAAAACATGAATTCGAACTCGTTACCAATGATAAAACACAAATTTCTACTCATTATAAAGGGAAAACACCAATTTCGGGCGATGTCAACTCGTTATCGGTGAAAAAACCTTTTTTCTCGCATGGACAAATCGTTACCGAGAGAAAAACACAAATTTGAACTCGTTAATAAGAAGAAAACATGAATTCGAACTTGTTACCAAAGAAAAAACACAAATTTCTACTCGTTATAAAGGGAAAAACACAAATTTCCGGCGATGTCAACTCGTTTTCAGGGAAAAAGCCTTTTTTCCAAAGAAGGACAACTCGTTACCATATAAAAACACAAATTTGAACTCGTTAATATGATGAAAATATGAATTTGAACTCGTTACCAAAGATAAAACACAAATTTCTACTCGTTGTAAATGGAAAAACACAAATTTCCGGCGATGTCAACTCGATATCAGAGAAAAAGCTTTTTTCCGGCAAGGACAACTCGTTAGTAGAGAAAAACCCCAATTTGAACTCGTTAATAAGATGAAAACATGAATTCAAACTCGTTACCAATGATAAAACACAAATTTCTACTCATTATAAAGGGAAAACACCAATTTCGGGCGATGTCAACTCGTTATCAGTGAAAAAACCTTTTTTCCTGCATGGACAACTCGTTACCATATAAAAACACAAATTTGAACTCGTTAATATGATGAAAACATGAATTCGAACTCGTAACCAAAGATAAAACACAAATTTCTACTCGTTAAAAAGGGAAAAACACAAATTTCCGGCGATGTCAACTCGTTATCAGAGAAAAAGTTTTTTTTTCCAAAGAAGGGCAACTCGTTACCGAGCAAAACCCCAATTTGAACTCGTTAATAAGATGAAAACATGAATTCGAACTCGTTACCAATGATAAAACACAAATTTCTACTCATTATAAAGGGAAAACACCAATTTCCGGCGATGTCAACTCGTTATCAGTGAAAAAACCTTTTTTCTCGCATGGACAAATCGTTACCGCAGCAAAACACAAATTTGAACTCGTTAATAAGAAGAAAACATGAATTCGAACTCGTTACCAAAGAAAAAACACAAATTTCTACTCGTTATAAAGGGAAAAACACAAATTTCCGGCGATGTCAACTCGTTATCGGGGAAAAAGCCTCTTTTCCAAAGAAGGACAACTCGTTACCGAGAGAAAAACACTAATTTGAACTCGTTAATATGATGAAAACATGAATTCGAACTCGTTACCAAAGATAAAACACAAATTTCTACTCATTATAAAGGGAAAACACCAATTTCCGGCGATGTCAACTCGTTATCGTGGAAAAAACCTTTTTTCGCATGGACAAATCGTTACCGAGAGAAAAACACAAATTCGAACTCATTAATAAGAAGAAAACATGAATTCGAACTCGTTACCAAAGAAAAAACTCAAACCTCTACTCGTTATAAAGGGAAGACAAAATTTCCGGCAACGTCAACTCGTTATCAAGGAAAAAGCCTTTTTTCCAGCAAGGACAACTCGTTACCATATAAAAACAAAAATTGGAACTCGTTAATATGATGAAAACATGAATTCGAACTCGTTACCAAAGATAAAACACAAATTTCTACACGTTATAAAGGGAAAAACACAAATTTCCGGCGATGTCAACTCGTTATCAGGGAAAAAGCTTTTTTTCCAGCAAGGACAACTCGTTACCAGAGAAAAACCATAATTTGAACTCGTTAATATGATGAAAACATGAATTCGAACTCGTTACCAATGATAAAACACAAATTTCTACTCATTATAAAGGGAAAACACCAATTTCGGGCGATGTCAACTCGTTTCAGTGAAAAAACCTTTTTTCTGCATGGACAAATCGTTACCGAGAGAAAAACACAAATTTGAACTCGTTAATAAGAAGAAAACATGAATTCGAACTCGTTACCAAAGAAAAAACACAAATTTCTACTCGTTATAAAGGGAAAAACACAAATTTCCGGCGATGTCAACTCGTTATCGTGGAAAAAGCCTCTTTTCCAAAGCAAGGACAACTCGTTACCGAGAGAAAAACACTAATTTGAACTCGTTAATATGATGAAAACATGAATTCGAACTCGTTACCAAAGATAAAACACAAATTTCTACTCATTATAAAGGGAAAACACCAATTTCCGGCGATGTCAACTCGTTATCGTGAAAAACCTTTTTTCTCGCATGGACAAATCGTTACCGAGAAAAACACAAATTTGAACTCGTTAATAAGAAGAAAACATGAATTCGAACTTGTTACCAAAGAAAAAACACAAATTTCTACTCGTTATAAAGGGAAAAACACAAATTTCCGGCGATGTCAACTCGTTTTCGGGGAAAAAGCCTTTTTTCCAAAGCAAGGACAACTCGTTACCATATAAAAACACAAATTTGAACTCGTTAATATGATGAAAATATGAATTCGAACTCGTTACCAAAGATAAAACACAAATTTCTACTCGTTATAAAGGGAAAACACACAATTTCCGGCGATCTCAACTCGATATCGGAGAAAAAGCTTTTTTTCCAAAGAAAGGACAACTCGTTACCGCAGAAAAACCCCAATTTGAACTCGTTAATAAGATGAAAACATGAATTCAAACTCGTTACCAATGATAAAACACAAATTTCTACTCATTATAAAGGGAAAACACCAATTTCGGGCGATGTCAACTCGTTATCAGTGAAAAAACCTTTTTTTCTGCATGGACAACTCGTTACCATATAAAAACACAAATTTGAACTCGTTAATATGATGAAAACATGAATTCGAACTCGTAACCAAAGATAAAACACAAATTTCTACTCGTTAAAAGGGAAAAACACAAATTTCCGGCGATGTCAACTCGTTATCGAGAGAAAAGTTTTTTTTCCAGCAAGGGCAACTCGTTACCAGAGAAAAACCCCAATTTGAACTCGTTAATAAGATGAAAACATGAATTCGAACTCGTTACCAATGATAAAACAAAAATTTCTACTCATTATAAAGGGAAAACACCAATTTCGGGCGATGTCAACTCGTTATCAGTGAAAAAACCTTTTTGTCTGCATGGACAAATCGTTACCAGAGCAAAACACAAATTTGAACTCGTTAATAAGAAGAAAACATGAGTTCGAACTCGTTACCAAAGAAAAAACACAAATTTCTACTCGTTATAAAGGGAAAAACACAAATTTCCGGCGATGTCAACTCGTTATCGTGGAAAAAGCCTCTTTTCCAAAGCAAGGACAACTCGTTACCGAGAGAAGAACACTAATTTGAACTCGTTAATATGATGAAAACATGAATTCGAACTCGTTACCAAAGATAAAACACAAATTTCTACTCATTATAAAGGGAAAACACCAATTTCCGGCGATGTCAACTCGTTATCAGGGAAAAAACCTTTTTTCTGCATGGACAAATCGTTACCAAAGAAAAACACAAATTCGAACTCATTAATAAGAAGAAAACATGAATTCGAACTCGTTACCAAAGAAAAACTCAAACCTCTACTCGTTATAAAGGGAAGACAAAAATTTCCGGCAACGTCAACTCGTTATCAGGGAAAAAGCCTTTTTTCCAGCAAGGACAACTCGTTACCATATTAAAACACAAATTGGAACTCGTTAATATGATGAAAACATGAATTCGAACTCGTTACCAAAGATAAAACACAAATTTCTACACGTTATAAAGGGAAGAACACAAATTTCCGGCGATGTCAACTCGTTATTAGGGAAAAAGCTTTTTTTCCAGCAAGGACAACTCGTTACCGAGAAAAACCCTAATTTGAACTCGTTAATATGATGAAAACATGAATTCGAACTCATTACCAATGATAAAACACAAATTTCTACTCATTATAAAGGGAAAACACCAATTTCGGGCGATGTCAACTCGTTATCGTGAAAAACCTTTTTCTCGCTTGGACAAATCGTTACCGAGAGAAAAACACAAATTTGAACTCGTTAATAAGAAGAAAACATGAATTCGAACTCGTTACCAAAGAAAAAACACAAATTTCTACTCGTTATAAAGGGAAAAACACAAATTTCCGGCGATGTCAACTCTTATCGTGGAAAAAGCCTCTTTTCCAGCAAGGACAACTCGTTACCAGAGAAAAACACTAATTTGAACTCGTTAATATGATGAAAACATGAATTCGAACTCGTTATCAAGGATAAAACACAAATTTCTACGCATTATAAAGGGAAAACACCAATTTCCGGCGATGTCAACTCGTTATCGTGGAAAAAACCTTTTTTTCGCATGGACAAATCGTTACCGAGAGAAAAACACAATTTTGAACTCATTAATAAGAAGAAAACATGAATTTGAACTCGTTACCAAAGAAAAAACTCAAACCTCTACTCGTTATAAAGGGAAAACAAAAATTTCCGTCAACGTCAACTCGTTATCGTGGAAAAAGCCTTTTTCCAAAGAAGGACAACTCGTTACCATATAAAAACACAAATTGGAACTCGTTAATATGATGAAAACATGAATTCGAACTCGTTACCAAAGATAAAACACAAATTTCTACTCGTTATAAAGGGAAAAACACAAATTTCCGGCGATGTCAACTCGTTATCGTGGAAAAAGCTTTTTTTCCAAAGAAGGACAACTCGTTACCAGAGAAAAACACAAATTTGAACTCGTTAATAAGAAGAAAACATGAATTCGAACTCGTTACCAAAGAAAAAACACAAATTTCTACTCGTTATAAAGGGAAAAACACAAATTTCCGGCGATGTCAACTCGTTATCAGGGAAAAAGCCTCTTTTCCAGCAAGGACAACTCGTTACCAGAGAAAAACACTAATTTGAACTCGTTAATATGATGAAAACATGAATTCGAACTCGTTACCAAAGATAAAACACAAATTTCTACTCATTATAAAGGGAAAACACCAATTTCCAGCGATGTCAACTCGTTATCAGTGAAAAAACTTTTTTTCTGCATGGACAAATCGTTACCAGAGAAAAACACAAATTTGAACTCGTTAATAAGAAGAAAACATGAATTCGAACTTGTTACCAAAGAAAAAACACAAATTTCTACTCGTTATAAAGGGAAAAACACAAATTTCCAGCGATGTCAACTCGTTTTCAGGGAAAAAGCCTTTTTTCCAGCAAGGACAACTCGTTACCATATAAAAACACAAATTTGAACTCGTTAATATGATGAAAATATGAATTCGAACTCGTTACCAAAGATAAAACACAAATTTCTACTCGTTATAAAGGGAAAAACACAAATTTCCGGCGATGTCAACTCGATATCGTGAGAAAAAGCTTTTTTCCAAGAAGGACAACTCGTTACCGAGAGAAAAACCCCAATTTGAACTCGTTAATAAGATGAAAACATGAATTCAAACTCGTTACCAATGATAAAACACAAATTTCTACTCATTATAAAGGGAAAACACCAATTTCGGGCGATGTCAACTCGTTATCGGTGAAAAAACCTTTTTCTCGCATGTACAAATCGTTACCGAGAGAAAAACACAAATTTGAACTCGTTAATAAGAAGAAAACATGAATTCGAACTCGTTACCAAAGAAAAAACACAAATTTCTACTCGTTATAAAGGGAAAACACAAATTCCCGGCGATGTCAACTCGTTATCGTGGAAAAAGCCTCTTTTCCAAAGAAGGACAACTCGTTACCGAGAGAAAAACACTAATTTGAACTCGTTAATATGATGAAAACATGAATTCGAACTCGTTACCAAAGATAAAACACAAATTTCTACTCATTATAAAGGGAAAACACCAATTTCCGGCGATGTCAACTCGTTATCGGTGAAAAAACTTTTTTCTCGCATGGACAAATCGTTACCGAGAGAAAAACACAAATTTGAACTCGTTAATAAGAAGAAAACATGAATTCGAACTCGTTACCAAAGAAAAAACACAAATTTCTACTCGTTATAAAGGGAAAACACAAATTTCCGGCGATGTCAACTCGTTATCGTGGAAAAAGCCTCTTTTCCAAAGCAAGGACAACTCGTTACCGAGAGAAAAACACTAATTTGAACTCGTTAATATGATGAAAACATGAATTCGAACTCGTTACCAAAGATAAAACACAAATTTCTACTCATTATAAAGGGAAAACACCAATTTCCGGCGATGTCAACTCGTTATCGGTGAAAAAACTTTTTTTCTCGCATGGACAAATCGTTACCGAGAGAAAAACACAAATTTGAACTCGTTAATAAGAAGAAAACATGAATTCGAACTTGTTACCAAAGAAAAAACACAAATTTCTACTCGTTATAAAGGGAAAAACACAAATTTCCGGCGATGTCAACTCGTTTTCGTGGGAAAAAGCCTTTTTTCCAAAAAGGACAACTCGTTACCATATAAAAACACAAATTTGAACTCGTTAATATGATGAAAATATGAATTCGAACTCGTTACCAAAGATAAAACACAAATTTCTACTCGTTATAAAGGGAAAAACACAAATTTCCGGCGATGTCAACTCGATATCAGAGAAAAAGCTTTTTTTCCAGCAAGGACAACTCATTACCAGAGAAAAACCCCAATTTGAACTCGTTAATAAGATGAAAACATGAATTCAAACTCGTTACCAATGATAAAACACAAATTTCTACTCATTATAAAGGGAAAACACCAATTTCGGGCGATGTCAACTCGTTATCAGTGAAAAAACCTTTTTTCTGCTTGGACAAATCGTTACCAGAGAAAAACACAAATTTGAACTCGTTAATAAGAAGAAAACATGAATTCGAACTCGTTACCAAAGAAAAAACACAAATTTCTACTCGTTATAAAGGGAAAAACACAAATTTCCGGCGATGTCAACTCGTTATCAGGGAAAAAGCCTCTTTTCCAGCAAGGACAACTCGTTACCAGAGAAAAACACTAATTTGAACTCGTTAATATGATGAAAACATGAATTCGAACTCGTTATCAAGGATAAAACACAAATTTCTACGCAATATAAAGGGAAAACACCAATTTCCGGCGATGTCAACTCGTTATCAGGGAAAAAACCTTTTTTCTGCATGGACAAATCGTTACCAGAGAAAAACACAATTTTGAACTCATTAATAAGAAGAAAACATGAATTTGAACTCGTTACCAAAGAAAAAACTCAAACCTCTACTCGTTATAAAGGGAAAACAAAATTTCCGTCAACGTCAACTCGTTATCGTGGAAAAAGCCTTTTTTCCAAAGAAGGACAACTCGTTACCATATAAAAACACAAATTGGAACTCGTTAATATGATGAAAACATGAATTCGAACTCGTTACCAAAGATAAAACACAAATTTCTACTCGTTATAAAGGGAAAAACACAAATTTCCGGCGATGTCAACTCGTTATCGTGGAAAAAGCTTTTTTCCGCAAGGACAACTCGTTACCGAGAAAAACACAAATTTGAACTCGTTAATAAGAAGAAAACATGAATTCGAACTCGTTACCAAAGAAAAAACACAAATTTCTACTCGTTATAAAGGGAAAAACACAAATTTCCGGCGATGTCAACTCGTTATCAGGGAAAAAGCCTCTTTTCCAAAGAAGGACAACTCGTTACCGAGAGAAAAACACTAATTTGAACTCGTTAATATGATGAAAACATGAATTCGAACTCGTTACCAAAGATAAAACACAAATTTCTACTCATTATAAAGGGAAAACACCAATTTCCGGCGATGTCAACTCGTTATCACCGAAAAAACTTTTTTTCCGCATGGACAAATCGTTACCGAGAGAAAACACAAATTTGAACTCGTTAATAAGAAGAAAACATGAATTCGAACTTGTTACCAAAGAAAAAACACAAATTTCTACTCGTTATAAAGGGAAAAACACAAATTTCCGGCGATGTCAACTCGTTTTCGGGAAAAAGCCTTTTTCCAAAAAGGACAACTCGTTACCATATAAAAACACAAATTTGAACTCGTTAATATGATGAAAATATGAATTCGAACTCGTTACCAAAGATAAAACACAAATTTCTACTCGTTATAAAGGGAAAACACAAATTTCCGGCGATGTCAACTCGATATCGTGAAAAAGCTTTTTTCCGGCAAGAAGAACAACTCGTTACCAGAGAAAAACCCCAATTTTAACTCGTTAATAAGATGAAAACATGAATTCAAACTCGTTACCAATGATAAAACACAAATTTCTACTCATTATAAAGGGAAAACACCAATTTCGGGCGATGTCAACTCGTTATCAGTGAAAAAACCTTTTTTCTGCATGGACAAATCGTTACCAGAGAAAAACAGAAATTTGAACTCGTTAATAAGAAGAAAACATGAATTCGAACTCGTTACCAAAGAAAAAACACAAATTTCTACTCGTTATAAAGGGAAAAACACAAATTTCCGGCGATGTCAACTCGTTATCAGGGAAAAAGCCTCTTTTCCAGCAAGGACAACTCGTTACCGAGAGAAAACACTAATTTGAACTCGTTAATATGATGAAAACATGAATTCGAACTCGTTACCAAAGATAAAACACAAATTTCTACTCATTATAAAGGGAAAACACCAATTTCCGGCGATGTCAACTCGTTATCACCGAAAAAACTTTTTTCTCGCATGGACAAATCGTTACCGAGAAAAACACAAATTTGAACTCGTTAATAAGAAGAAAACATGAATTCGAACTTGTTACCAAAGAAAAAACACAAATTTCTACTCGTTATAAAGGGAAAAACACAAATTTCCGGCGATGTCAACTCGTTTTCGGGAAAAAGCCTTTTTTCCAAAGCAAGGACAACTCGTTACCATATAAAAACACAAATTTGAACTCGTTAATATGATGAAAATATGAATTCGAACTCGTTACCAAAGATAAAACACAAATTTCTACTCGTTATAAAGGGAAAAACACAAATTTCCGGCGATGTCAACTCGATATCGAGAAAAAGCTTTTTTTTCCAAAGAAGGACAACTCGTTACCGAGAGAAAAACCCCAATTTGAACTCGTTAATAAGATGAAAACATGAATTCAAACTCGTTACCAATGATAAAACACAAATTTCTACTCATTATAAAGGGAAAACACCAATTTCGGGCGATGTCAACTCGTTATCAGTGAAAAAACCTTTTTTCTGCATGTACAAATCGTTACCAGAGAAAAACACAAATTTGAACTCGTTAATAAGAAGAAAACATGAATTCGAACTCGTTACCAAAGAAAAAACACAAATTTCTACTCGTTATAAAGGGAAAAACACAAATTCCCGGCGATGTCAACTCGTTATCAGGGAAAAAGCCTCTTTTCCAGCAAGGACAACTCGTTACCAGAGAAAAACACTAATTTGAACTCGTTAATATGATGAAAACATGAATTCGAACTCGTTACCAAAGATAAAACACAAATTTCTACTCATTATAAAGGGAAAACACCAATTTCCGGCGATGTCAACTCGTTATCGTGAAAACTTTTTTTCTCGCATGGACAAATCGTTACCGAGAAAAAAACACAAATTTGAACTCGTTAATAAGAAGAAAACATGAATTCGAACTCGTTACCAAAGAAAAAACACAAATTTCTACTCGTTATAAAGGGAAAACACAAATTTCCGGCGATGTCAACTCGTTATCGTGGAAAAAGCCTCTTTTCCAAAGAAGGACAACTCGTTACCAGAGAAAAACACTAATTTGAACTCGTTAATATGATGAAAACATGAATTCGAACTCGTTACCAAAGATAAAACACAAATTTCTACTCATTATAAAGGGAAAACACCAATTTCCGGCGATGTCAACTCGTTATCGTGAAAAAACTTTTTTTCTCGCATGGACAAATCGTTACCGAGAGAAAAACACAAATTTGAACTCGTTAATAAGAAGAAAACATGAATTCGAACTTGTTACCAAAGAAAAAACACAAATTTCTACTCGTTATAAAGGGAAAAACACAAATTTCCGGCGATGTCAACTCGTTTTCGGGGAAAAAGCCTTTTTTCCAAAGAAGGACAACTCGTTACCATATAAAAACACAAATTTGAACTCGTTAATATGATGAAAATATGAATTCGAACTCGTTACCAAAGATAAAACACAAATTTCTACTCGTTATAAAGGGAAAAACACAAATTTCCGGCGATGTCAACTCGATATCGAGAAAAAGCTTTTTTTCCAAAGCAAGGACAACTCATTACCGCAGAGAAAAACCCCAATTTGAACTCGTTAATAAGATGAAAACATGAATTCAAACTCGTTACCAATGATAAAACACAAATTTCTACTCATTATAAAGGGAAAACACCAATTTCGGGCGATGTCAACTCGTTATCGTTGAAAAAACCTTTTTTTCGCATGGACAAATCGTTACCGAGAGAAAAACACAAATTTGAACTCGTTAATAAGAAGAAAACATGAATTCGAACTCGTTACCAAAGAAAAAACACAAATTTCTACTCGTTATAAAGGGAAAAACACAAATTTCCGGCGATGTCAACTCGTTATCGTGGAAAAAGCCTCTTTTCCAAAGCAAGGACAACTCGTTACCGAGAAAAACACTAATTTGAACTCGTTAATATGATGAAAACATGAATTCAAACTCGTTACCAAAGATAAAACACAAATTTCTACTCATTATAAAGGGAAAACACCAATTTCCGGCGATGTCAACTCGTTATCGTGGAAAAAACCTTTTTTCGCATGGACAAATCGTTACCGAGAGAAAACACAAATTCGAACTCATTAATAAGAAGAAAACATGAATTCGAACTCGTTACCAAAGAAAAAACTCAAACCTCTACTCGTTATAAAGGGAAGACAAAAATTTCCGGCAACGTCAACTCGTTATCAAGGAAAAAGCCTTTTTTCCAAAGAAGGACAACTCGTTACCATATAAAAACAAAAATTGGAACTCGTTAATATGATGAAAACATGAATTCGAACTCGTTACCAAAGATAAAACACAAATTTCTACACGTTATAAAGGGAAAAACACAAATTTCCGGCAATGTCAACTCGTTATCGTGGAAAAAGCTTTTTTCCAAAGCAAGGACAACTCGTTACCGAGAGAAAAACCCTAATTTGAACTCGTTAATATGATGAAAACATGAATTCGAACTCGTTACCAATGATAAAACACAAATTTCTACTCATTATAAAGGGAAAACACCAATTTCGGGCGATGTCAACTCGTTATCGTGAAAAAACCTTTTTTCTCGCATGGACAAATCGTTACCGAGAAAAAACACAAATTTGAACTCGTTAATAAGAAGAAAACATGAATTCGAACTCGTTACCAAAGAAAAAACACAAATTTCTACTCGTTATAAAGGGAAAAACACAAATTTCCGGCGATGTCAACTCGTTATCGGGAAAAAGCCTCTTTTCCAAAGCAAGGTCAACTCGTTACCGAGAAAAACACTAATTTGAACTCGTTAATATGATGAAAACATGAATTCGAACTCGTTACCAAAGATAAAACACAAATTTCTACTCATTATAAAGGGAAAACACCAATTTCCGGCGATGTCAACTCGTTATCAGTGAAAAAACTTTTTTTCTGCATGGACAAATCGTTACCAGAGAAAAACACAAATTTGAACTCGTTAATAAGAAGAAAACATGAATTCGAACTTGTTACCAAAGAAAAAACACAAATTTCTACTCGTTATAAAGGGAAAAACACAAATTTCCAGCGATGTCAACTCGTTTTCAGGGAAAAAGCCATTTTTCCAGCAAGGACAACTCGTTACCATATAAAAACACAAATTTGAACTCGTTAATATGATGAAAATATGAATTCGAACTCGTTACCAAAGATAAAACACAAATTTCTACTCGTTATAAAGGGAAAACACAAATTTCCGGCGATGTCAACTCGATATCGTAAAAAAGCTTTTTTCCAAAGAAAGGACAACTCGTTACCGAGAGAAAAACCCCAATTTGAACTCGTTAATAAGATGAAAACATGAATTCAAACTCGTTACCAATGATAAAACACAAATTTCTACTCATTATAAAGGGAAAACACCAATTTCGGGCGATGTCAACTCGTTATCAGTGAAAAAACCTTTTTTCTGCATGGACAACTCGTTACCATATAAAAACACAAATTTGAACTCGTTAATATGATGAAAACATGAATTCGAACTCGTAACCAAAGATAAAACACAAATTTCTACTCGTTAAAAAGGGAAAAACACAAATTTCCGGCGATGTCAACTCGTTATCAGAGAAAAAGTTTTTTTCCAGCAAGGGCAACTCGTTACCAGAGAAAAACCCCAATTTGAACTCGTTAATAAGATGAAAACATGAATTCGAACTCGTTACCAATGATAAAACACAAGTTTCTACTCATTATAAAGGGAAAACACCAATTTCCGGCGATGTCAACTCGTTATCAGGGAAAAAACCTTTTTTCTGCATGGACAAATCGTTACCAGAGCAAAACACAAATTTGAACTCGTTAATAAGAAGAAAACATGAATTCGAACTCGTTACCAAAGAAAAAACACAAATTTCTACTCGTTATAAAGGGAAAAACACAAATTTCCGGCGATGTCAACTCGTTATCAGGGAAAAAGCCTTTTTTCCAGGAAGGACAACTCGTTACCATATAAAAACACAAATTTGAACTCGTTAATATGATGAAAATATGAATTCGAACTCGTTACCAAAGATAAAACACAAATTTCTACTCGTTATAAAGGGAAAAACACAAATTTCCGGCGATGTCAACTCGTTATCAGGGAAAAAGCTTTTTTTCCAGCAAGGACAACTCGTTACCAGAGAAAAACCCTAATTCGAACTCATTAATATGATGAAAACATGAATTCGAACTCGTTACCAATGATAAAACACAAATTTCTACTCATTATAAAGGGAAAACACCAATTTCGGGCGATGTCAACTCGTTATCAGTGAAAAAACCTTTTTTTCTGCATGGACAAATCGTTACCAGAGAAAAACACAAATTTGAACTCGTTAATAAGAAGAAAACATGAATTCGAACTTGTTACCAAAGAAAAAACACAAATTTCTACTCGTTATAAAGGGAAAAACACAAATTTCCGGCGATGTCAACTCGTTTTCAGGGAAAAAGCCTTTTTTCCAGCAAGGACAACTCGTTACCATATAAAAACACAAATTTGAACTCGTTAATATGATGAAAATATGAATTTGAACTCGTTACCAAAGATAAAACACAAATTTCTACTCGTTGTAAATGGAAAAACACAAATTTCCGGCGATGTCAACTCGATATCAGAGAAAAAGCTTTTTTTCCAGCAAGGACAACTCGTTAGTAGAGAAAAACCCCAATTTGAACTCGTTAATAAGATGAAAACATGAATTCAAACTCGTTACCAATGATAAAACACAAATTTCTACTCATTATAAAGGGAAAACACCAATTTCGGGCGATGTCAACTCGTTATCAGTGAAAAAACCTTTTTTCTGCATGGACAACTCGTTACCATATAAAAACACAAATTTGAACTCGTTAATATGATGAAAACATGAATTCGAACTCGTAACCAAAGATAAAACACAAATTTCTACTCGTTAAAAAGGGAAAAACACAAATTTCCGGCGATGTCAACTCGTTATCAGAGAAAAAGTTTTTTTTTTCCAGCAAGGGCAACTCGTTACCAGAGCAAAACCCCAATTTGAACTCGTTAATAAGATGAAAACATGAATTCGAACTCGTTACCAATGATAAAACACAAATTTCTACTCATTATAAAGGGAAAACACCATTTTCGGGCGATGTCAACTCGTTATCAGTGAAAAAACCTTTTTTTCTGCATGGACAAATCGTTACCAGAGCAAAACACAAATTTGAACTCGTTAATAAGAAGAAAACATGAATTTGAACTCGTTACCAAAGAAAAAACACAAATTTCTACTCGTTATAAAGGGAAAAACACAAATTTCCGGCGATGTCAACTCGTTATCAGGGAAAAAGCCTCTTTTCCAGCAAGGACAACTCGTTACCAGAGAAAAACACTAATTTGAACTCGTTAATATGATGAAAACATGAATTTGAACTCGTTACCAAAGATAAAACACAAATTTCTACTCATTATAAAGGGAAAACACCAATTTCCGGCGATGTCAACTCGTTATCGGGAAAAAACCTTTTTTCTGCATGGACAAATCGTTACCAGAGAAAAACACAAATTCGAACTCATTAATAAGAAGAAAACATGAATTCGAACTCGTTACCAAAGAAAAAACTCAAACCTCTACTCGTTATAAAGGGAAGACAAAATTTCCGGCAACGTCAACTCGTTATCAAGGAAAAAGCCTTTTTTTCCAAAGCAAGGACAACTCGTTACCATATAAAAACAAAAATTGGAACTCGTTAATATGATGAAAACATGAATTCGAACTCGTTACCAAAGATAAAACACAAATTTCTACACGTTATAAAGGGAAAAACACAAATTTCCGGCGATGTCAACTCGTTATCAGGGAAAAAGCTTTTTTTCCAGCAAGGACAACTCGTTACCAGAGAAAAACCCTAATTTGAACTCGTTAATATGATGAAAACATGAATTCGAACTCGTTACCAATGATAAAACACAAATTTCTACTCATTATAAAGGGAAAACACCAATTTCGGGCGATGTCAACTCGTTTCAGTGAAAAAACCTTTTTTCTGCATGGACAAATCGTTACCAGAGAAAAACACAAATTTGAACTCGTTAATAAGAAGAAAACATGAATTCGAACTCGTTACCAAAGAAAAAACACAAATTTCTACTCGTTATAAAGGGAAAAACACAAATTTCCGGCGATGTCAACTCGTTATCAGGGAAAAAGCCTCTTTTCCAAAGCAAGGACAACTCGTTACCGAGAGAAAAACACTAATTTGAACTCGTTAATATGATGAAAACATGAATTCGAACTCGTTACCAAAGATAAAACACAAATTTCTACTCATTATAAAGGGAAAACACCAATTTCCGGCGATGTCAACTCGTTATCAGTGAAAAAACCTTTTTTTCGCATGGACAAATCGTTACCGAGAGAAAAACACAAATTTGAACTCGTTAATAAGAAGAAAACATGAATTCGAACTTGTTACCAAAGAAAAAACACAAATTTCTACTCGTTATAAAGGGAAAAACACAAATTTCCGGCGATGTCAACTCGTTTTCAGGGAAAAAGCCTTTTTTCCAAAGAAGGACAACTCGTTACCATATAAAAACACAAATTTGAACTCGTTAATATGATGAAAATATGAATTCGAACTCGTTACCAAAGATAAAACACAAATTTCTACTCGTTATAAAGGGAAAAACACAAATTTCCGGCGATCTCAACTCGATATCGTGAGAAAAAGCTTTTTTTTCCGGCAAGGACAACTCGTTACCGAGAGAAAAACCCCAATTTGAACTCGTTAATAAGATGAAAACATGAATTCAAACTCGTTACCAATGATAAAACACAAATTTCTACTCATTATAAAGGGAAAACACCAATTTCGGGCGATGTCAACTCGTTATCAGTGAAAAAACCTTTTTTTCTGCATGGACAACTCGTTACCATATAAAAACACAAATTTGAACTCGTTAATATGATGAAAACATGAATTCGAACTCGTAACCAAAGATAAAACACAAATTTCTACTCGTTAAAAAGGGAAAAACACAAATTTCCGGCGATGTCAACTCGTTATCAGAGAAAAAGTTTTTTTTCCAGCAAGGGCAACTCGTTACCAGAGAAAAACCCCAATTTGAACTCGTTAATAAGATGAAAACATGAATTCGAACTCGTTACCAATGATAAAACAAAAATTTCTACTCATTATAAAGGGAAAACACCAATTTCGGGCGATGTCAACTCGTTATCAGTGAAAAAACCTTTTTCTCGCATGGACAAATCGTTACCGAGCAAAACACAAATTTGAACTCGTTAATAAGAAGAAAACATGAGTTCGAACTCGTTACCAAAGAAAAAACACAAATTTCTACTCGTTATAAAGGGAAAAACACAAATTTCCGGCGATGTCAACTCGTTATCGGGAAAAAGCCTCTTTTCCAAAGAAGGACAACTCGTTACCGAGAGAAAACACTAATTTGAACTCGTTAATATGATGAAAACATGAATTCGAACTCGTTACCAAAGATAAAACACAAATTTCTACTCATTATAAAGGGAAAACACCAATTTCCGGCGATGTCAACTCGTTATCGGGGAAAAAACCTTTTTTTCTCGCATGGACAAATCGTTACCGAGAGAAAAACACAAATTCGAACTCATTAATAAGAAGAAAACATGAATTCGAACTCGTTACCAAAGAAAAAACTCAAACCTCTACTCGTTATAAAGGGAAGACAAAAATTTCCGGCAACGTCAACTCGTTATCAGGGAAAAAGCCTTTTTTCCAGCAAGGACAACTCGTTACCATATAAAAACACAAATTGGAACTCGTTAATATGATGAAAACATGAATTCGAACTCGTTACCAAAGATAAAACACAAATTTCTACACGTTATAAAGGGAAGAACACAAATTTCCGGCGATGTCAACTCGTTATTAGGGAAAAAGCTTTTTTTCCAGCAAGGACAACTCGTTACCAGAGAAAAACCCTAATTTGAACTCGTTAATATGATGAAAACATGAATTCGAACTCATTACCAATGATAAAACACAAATTTCTACTCATTATAAAGGGAAAACACCAATTTCGGGCGATGTCAACTCGTTATCAGTGAAAAAACCTTTTTTCTGCTTGGACAAATCGTTACCAGAGAAAAACACAAATTTGAACTCGTTAATAAGAAGAAAACATGAATTCGAACTCGTTACCAAAGAATAAACACAAATTTCTACTCGTTATAAAGGGAAAAACACAAATTTCCGGCGATGTCAACTCGTTATCAGGGAAAAAGCCTCTTTTCCAGCAAGGACAACTCGTTACCAGAGAAAAACACTATTTTGAACTCGTTAATATGATGAAAACATGAATTCGAACTCGTTATCAAGGATAAAACACAAATTTCTACGCATTATAAAGGGAAAACACCAATTTCCGGCGATGTCAACTCGTTATCAGGGAAAAAACCTTTTTTCTGCATGGACAAATCGTTACCAGAGAAAAACACAATTTTGAACTCATTAATAAGAAGAAAACATGAATTTGAACTCGTTACCAAAGAAAAAACTCAAACCTCTACTCGTTATAAAGGGAAAACAAAAATTTCCGTCAACGTCAACTCGTTATCAGGGAAAAAGCCTTTTTCCAGCAAGGACAACTCGTTACCATATAAAAACACAAATTGGAACTCGTTAATATGATGAAAACATGAATTCGAACTCGTTACCAAAGATAAAACACAAATTTCTACTCGTTATAAAGGGAAAAACACAAATTTCCGGCGATGTCAACTCGTTATCAGGGAAAAAGCTTTTTTTCCAAAGCAAGGACAACTCGTTACCGAGAGAAAAACCCTAATTTGAACTCGTTAATATGATGAAAACATGAATTCGAACTCGTTACCAATGATAAAACACAAATTTCTACTCATTATAAAGGGAAAACACCAATTTCGGGCGATGTCAACTCGTTATCGTGAAAAAACCTTTTTTCTCGCATGGACAAATCGTTACCGAGAAAAACACAAATTTGAACTCGTTAATAAGAAGAAAACATGAATTCGAACTCGTTACCAAAGAAAAAACACAAATTTCTACTCGTTATAAAGGGAAAAACACAAATTTCCGGCGATGTCAACTCGTTATCGAGAAAAAGCCTCTTTTCCGGCAAAGGACAACTCGTTACCGCAGAAAAACACTAATTTGAACTCGTTAATATGATGAAAACATGAATTCGAACTCGTTACCAAAGATAAAACACAAATTTCTACGCATTATAAAGGGAAAACACCAATTTCCGGCGATGTCAACTCGTTATCGTGAAAAAACCTTTTTTCTGCATGGACAAATCGTTACCAGAGAAAAACACAAATTTGAACTCATTAATAAGAAGAAAACATGAATTCGAACTCGTTACCAAAGAAAAAACGCAAACATCTACTCGTTATAAAGGGAAAACAAAAATTTCCGGCAATGTCAACTCGTTATCAAGGAAAAAGCATTTTTTCCAGCAAGGACAACTCGTTACCAAATAAAAACACAAATTGGAACTCGTTAATATGATGAAAACATGAATTCGAACTCGTTACCAAAGATAAAACACAAATTTCTCCTCGTTATAAAGGGAAAAACACAAATTTCCGGCGATGTCAACTCGTTATCAGGGAAAAAGCATTTTTTCCAGCAAGGACAACTCGTTACCAGAGAAAAACCCTAATTCGAACTCGTTAATATGATGAAAACATGAATTCGAACTCGTTACCAAAGATAAAACACAAATTTCTACTCATTATAAAGGGAAAACACCAATTTCCGGCGATGTCAACTCGTTATCAGGGAAAAAACCTTTTTTTCTGCATGGACAAATCGTTACCAGAGAAAAACACAAATTTGAACTCGTTAATAAGAATAAAACATGAATTCGAACTCGTTACCAAAGAAAAAACTCAAACCTATACTCGTTATAAAGGGAAAACAAAAATTTCCGGCAATGTCAACTCGTTATCGTGGAAAAAGCCTTTTTTCCAAAGCAAGGACAACTCGTTACCATATAAAAATACAAATTTGAACTCGTTAATATGATGAAAATATGAATTCGAACTCGTTATCAAAGATAAAACACAAATTTCTACTCGTTATAAAGGGAAAAACACAAATTTCCGGCGATGTCAACTCGTTGTCGTGGAAAAAGCTTTTTTTCCAGCAAGGACAACTCGTTACCAGAGAAAAACCCTGATTCGAACTCGTTAATATGATGAAAACATGAATTCGAACTCGTTACCAAAGAAAAAACGCAAACATCTACTCGTTATAAAGGGAAAACAAAAATTTCCGGCAATGTCAACTCGTTATCAAGGAAAAAGCATTTTTTCCAGCAAGGACAACTCGTTACCAAATAAAAACACAAATTGGAACTCGTTAATATGATGAAAACATGAATTCGAACTCGTTACCAAAGATAAAACACAAATTTCTCCTCGTTATAAAGGGAAAAACACAAATTTCCGGCGATGTCAACTCGTTATCAGGGAAAAAGCATTTTTTCCAGCAAGGACAACTCGTTACCAGAGAAAAACCCTAATTCGAACTCGTTAATATGATGAAAACATGAATTCGAACTCGTTACCAAAGATAAAACACAAATTTCTACTCATTATAAAGGGAAAACACCAATTTCCGGCGATGTCAACTCGTTATCAGGGAAAAAACCTTTTTTTCTGGCATGGACAAATCGTTACCAGAGAAAAACACAAATTTGAACTCGTTAATAAGAATAAAACATGAATTCGAACTCGTTACCAAAGAAAAAACTCAAACCTATACTCGTTATAAAGGGAAAACAAAAATTTCCGGCAATGTCAACTCGTTATCAGGGAAAAAGCCTTTTTTCCAGCAAGGACAACTCGTTACCATATAAAAATACAAATTTGAACTCGTTAATATGATGAAAATATGAATTCGAACTCGTTATCAAAGATAAAACACAAATTTCTACTCGTTATAAAGGGAAAAACACAAATTTCCGGCGATGTCAACTCGTTGTCAGGGAAAAAGCTTTTTTTCCAGCAAGGACAACTCGTTACCGAGAAAAAACCCCGATTCGAACTCGTTAATATGATGAAAACATGAATTCGAACTCGTTACCCGTTGGTCCCTTGAAAAGGCTTTGGTTAAGTTTAGAGGGGGGGGGGTGAATATACTTAACACTTAAAACTTTGGAGTTAACAAATTTCGCAACTTCGGCGGCTGCGATATTTCAGAGTCTCGTCGAGACCTTAGTAGCCTGCTGATGAACAGTAGTCTACTGACAGCTTAGTTTGCTGAATTTGCGCAGCGGAATTATATCAAAATTAAGCCTTAGTACTTGTTGTTAAAATATGATACTAAGTATTAGATACACAGTAGTGCAAGTGTGTGATTTCAGTTGCTAAATTCAGTAAGTTGATGTGTGTAATAAACTAAGTGCAGAATATAAATGCTGAAAGTAAATAGCCAGATTTTATAGTGGTTCCAGGTGATGTAATCATGTCAGTCCACTCTTCTCCTGTGATGTTGGAGGGAATTCACTAGAGATCTTTGATATAGCTTTTACAAAGATTCCTAAGGTTGCTTGTCCTTCACCAATAACTATGGCTTCACAAACTGAAAACTGGGAACAGGTAGGATTGCTGCTCCTTAGTCTTCCACTGGTCCTTGAAGGGTAGGATTGCCTCTTCACCAGCTCCACCACAAACAACAGTCTTTCACACCCAACAGATGATTCACTGTTTCAAGCGGTTCTTTATAAAATAAAGAATGAAACAAATAAATGATTCAGTTGCAGCAGCTTGATTAGGATGATGTAATCAGCAGCTTGCAGTCTCCAAGTGTGTAATCTTGATGCAGCTTGAATACAGAATGCACTTGAAGAAATTTACTAGATCAGCAGGTTTATGCTCAGCAAGTTCAGCAGGGTGTTTTTCAGCTCAGTATTAACACTTAAAGTTTATCCCAAAATTCATCATCTTTTTCTGAGTTGAAAGTCTTCTATTTATAGGCAAGAATGCATGTGACTTGTATTTGAATTTCAAATGTAACCGTTCCTTGTTTTTGTCCCATCTGATTTGCATTCTGTCACTATTCATAGGACTGACACTGTCAGAATTCCTTTTTGATAGTGCAGTCTGTCCACCCTTTGACTTGTGTCTATTGGATAAAGTCCTGAATCATCCCAACGTTCTTTTAATCCTAACCACTGATTTGTTTGATCAAATCAGAGGTAGTTGGCTGTCCTTATCCATGTAATCTTCCAAAATAATCTTGAATTAATCGAGGTGTATATCAGCAGGTTCACCAGTCTGCTGAAGTACCAATCAGTCTGATGATCATCATATTTCTATGTATAAAATATGATGCAGATGATTTCTTTTATCTAACTTTGATTGTGAAGTTAGATTACATCATTTTAATTATAACTAAGTTCCAAACATCATCCATCTTATGGAACTTAGACCTTCTACACAAGGTATATGTAACCAGTTTAGGTCATCACAGACTTGCCTAAATTCTGATTCCATATCTTTGACTTTAAATACTAAGTTTGATCCCTTAGCCTTCTGTAGCTGAGTTTGAACCCTCGCCTTCGCCTTCGGTCTTCGAGCGGGTTCCCGACTAGTCTACCGACCTATCTACCCTATCGACCTGACCGATCCCGTCGATATCAATCGGCGACCCTTTACGATGCTTGTTTGATCAAACCTACTTATGAATCAAACTCTAATAAACCTATACATTTGATCTAGACATCTTTTTGCCTTTGCACTATAACAGCTAGTATGGCACTCATCATCAAAACTAAGAAATAAGTCCAACATTACCAATGATAAAACACAAATTTCTACTCATTATAAAGGGAAAACACCAATTTCGGGTGATGTCAACTCGTTATCAGTGAAAAAACCTTTTTTTCTGCATGGACAAATCGTTACCGAGCAAAACACAAATTTGAACTCGTTAATAAGAAGAAAACATGAATTCGAACTCGTTACCAAAGAAAAAACACAAATTTCTACTCGTTATAAAGGGAAAAACACAAATTTCCGGCGATGTCAACTCGTTATCGTGGAAAAAGCCTTTTTTCCAAAGAAGGACAACTCGTTACCGAGAGAAAAAACTAATTTGAACTCGTTAATATGATGAAAACATGAATTCGAACTCGTTACCAAAGATAAAACACAAATTTCTACTCATTATAAAGGGAAAACACCAATTTCTGGCGATGTCAACTCGTTATCGTGGAAAAACCTCTTTTTTCTCGCATGGACAAATCGTTACCAGAGAAAAACACAAATTTGAACTCGTTAATAAGAAGAAAACATGAATTCGAACTCGTTACCAAAGAAAAAACTCAAACCTCTACTCGTTATAAAGGGAAAACACAAATTTCCGGCAATGTCAACTCGTTATCAGGGAAAAAGCCTTTTTTCCAGCAAGGACAACTCGTTACCATATAAAAACACAAATTGGAACTCGTTAATATGTTGAAAACATGAATTCGAACTCATTACCAAAGATAAAACACAAATTTCTACTCGTTATAAAGGGAAAAACACAAATTTCCGGCGATGTCAACTCGTTATCAGGGAAAAAGCTTTTTTTCCAGCAAGGACAACTCGTTACCAGAGAAAAAACCCAATTTGAACTCGTTAATAAGATGAAAACATGAATTCAAACTCGTTACCAATGATAAAACACAAATTTCTACTGATTATAATGCGAAAACACCAATTTCGGGCGATGTCAACTCGTTATCAGTGAAAAAACCTTTTTTTCTGCATGGACAAATCGTTACCAGAGCAAAACACAAATTTGAACTCGTTAATAAGAAGAAAACATGAATTCGAAGTCGTTACCAAAGAAAAAACACAAATTTCTACTCGTTATAAAGGGAAAAACACAAATTTCCGGCGATGTCAACTCGTTATCAGGGAAAAAGCTTTTTTTCCAGCAAGGACAACTCGTTACCAGAGAAAAAACCCAATTTGAACTCGTTAATAAGATGAAAACATGAATTCAAACTCGTTACCAATGATAAAACACAAATTTCTACTCATTATAAAGGGAAAACACCAATTTCGGGCGATGTCAACTCGTTATCAGTGAAAAAACCTTTTTTTCTGCATGGACAAAATGTTACCAGAGCAAAACACAAATTTGAACTCGTTAATAAGAAGAAAACATGAATTCGAACTCGTTACCAAAGAAAAAACACAAATTTCTACTCGTTATAAAGGGAAAAACACAAATTTCCGGCGATGTCAACTCGTTATCAGGGAAAAAGCCTTTTTTCCAGCAAGGACAACTCATTACCAGAGAAAAACACTAATTTGAACTCGTTAATATGATGAGAACATGAATTCGAACTCGTTACCTAAGATAAAACACAAATTTCTACTCATTATAAAGGGAAAACACCAATTTCCGGCGATGTCAACTCGTTATCAGGGAAAAAACCTTTTTTTCTGCATGGACAAATCGTTACCGGAGAAAAACACAAATTTGAACTCGTTAATAAGAAGAAAACATGAATTCGAACTCGTTACCAAAGAAAAACTCAAACCTCTACTCGTTATAAAGGGAAAACACAAATTTCCGGCAATGTCAACTCGTTATCAGGGAAAAACCCTTTTTTCCAGCAAGGACAACTCGTTACCATATAAAAACACAAATTTGAACTCGTTAATATGATGAAAATATGAATTCGAACTCGTTACCAAAGATAAATCAAAAATTTCTACTCGTTATAAAGGGAAAAACACAAATTTCCGGCGATGTCAACTCGTTATCAGGGAAAAAGCTTTTTTTCCAGCAAGGACAACTCGTTACCAGAGAAAAACCCAATTTGAACTCGTTAATAAGATGAAAACATGAATTCAAACTCGTTACCAATGATAAAACACAAATTTCTACTCATTATAATGCGAAAACACCAATTTCGGGCGATGTCAACTCGTTATCAGTGAAAAAACCTTTTTTTCTGCATGGACAAATCGTTACCAGAGCAAAACACAAATTTGAACTCGTTAATAAGAAGAAAACATGAATTCGAAGTCGTTACCAAAGAAAAAACACAAATTTCTACTCGTTATAAAGGGAAAAACACAAATTTCCGGCGATGTCAACTCGTTATCGTGGAAAAAGCTTTTTTCCAAAGAAGGACAACTCGTTACCATAGAAAAACCCAATTTGAACTCGTTAATAAGATGAAAACATGAATTCAAACTCGTTACCAATGATAAAACACAAATTTCTACTCATTATAAAGGGAAAACACCAATTTCGGGCGATGTCAACTCGTTATCAGTGAAAAAACCTTTTTTTCTGCATGGACAAAATGTTACCAGAGCAAAACACAAATTTGAACTCGTTAATAAGAAGAAAACATGAATTCGAACTCGTTACTAAAGAAAAAACACAAATTTCTACTCGTTATAAAGGGAAAACACAAATTTCCGGCGATGTCAACTCGTTATCGTGGAAAAAGCCTTTTTTCCAAAGAAGGACAACTCATTACCAGAGAAAAACACTAATTTGAACTCGTTAATATGATGAGAACATGAATTCGAACTCGTTACCTAAGATAAAACACAAATTTCTACTCATTATAAAGGGAAAACACCAATTTCCGGCGATGTCAACTCGTTATCAGGGAAAAAACCTTTTTTTCTGCATGGACAAATCGTTACCGGAGAAAAACACAAATTTGAACTCGTTAATAAGAAGAAAACATGAATTCGAACTCGTTACCAAAGAAAAACTCAAACCTCTACTCGTTATAAAGGGAAAACACAAATTTCCGGCAATGTCAACTCGTTATCGTGGAAAAAGCCTTTTTTCCAAAGGACAACTCGTTACCATATAAAAACACAAATTTGAACTCGTTAATATGATGAAAATATGAATTCGAACTCGTTACCAAAGATAAATCAAAAATTTCTACTCGTTATAAAGGGAAAAACACAAATTTCCGGCGATGTCAACTCGTTATCAGGGAAAAAGCTTTTTTCCCGCAAGGACAACTCGTTACCAGAGAAAAACCCTAATTCGAACTCGTTAATATGATGAAAACATGAATTCGAACTCGTTACCTGTTGGTCCCTTGAAAAGTCTTTGGTTAAGTTTATAGGGGGGGGGGGTTTATAGGGGGGGGTGAATAAACTTAACACTTAAAACTTTGGAGTTAACAAATTCTGCAACTTCAAGCAGCTCGCCGATATTTCGAGTCTGTCGAGACCTCGCAGCTCCGCCGATGAACGTAGTCTACCGACGGCTTAGTTTGCTGAATTTGTGCAAATGGAATTATATCAAAATTAAGCCTTAGTACTTGTTGTTAAAATATGATACTAAGTATTAGATACTCAGTAGTGCAAGTGTGTGATTTCAGTTGCTAGATTCAGTAAGTTGATGTGTGTAATAAACTAAGTAAAGAATATAAATGATGAAAGTAAATAGCCAGATTTTATAGTGGTTCCAGGTGATGTAATCCTGTCAGTCCACTCTTCTCCAGTGATGTTGGAGGGAATTCACTAGAGATCTTTGATATATCTTTTACAAAGATTCCTAAGGTTGCTTGTCCTTCACCAATAACTATGGCTTCACAAATTGAAAACTGGGAACAGTAGGATTGCTGCTCCTTAGTCTTCCACTGGTCCTTGAAGGGTAGGATTGCCTCTTCACCACTCCACCACAAACAACGCTCTTTCACACCCAACGATTCTTCACTGTCTTCAACAGTTCTTTATAAAATAAAGAATGAATCAAATAAATGATTCAGTTGCAGCAGCTTGATTAGGATGATGTAATCAGTAGCTTGCATTCTCCAAGTGTGTAATCTTGATGCAGCTTGAATACAGAATGCACTTGAAGAAATTTACTAGATCAGCAGGTTTATGCTCAGCAAGTTCAGCAGGGTGTTTTTCAGCTCAGTATTAACACTTAAAGTTTATCCCAAAATTCATCATCTTTTTCTGAGTTGAAAGTCTTATATTTATAGGCAAGAATGCATGTGACTTGTATTTGAATTTCAAATGTAACCGTTCCTTGTTTTTGTCCCATCTGATTTGCATTATGTCACTATTCATAGGACTGACACTGTCAGAATTCCTTTTTGACAGTGCTGTCTGTCCACCCTTTGACTTGTGTCTATTGGATAAAGTCCTGAATCATCCCAACGTTCTTTTAATCCTAACCACTGATTTGTTTGATCAAATCAGAGGTAGTTGGCTGTCCTTATCCATGTAATCTTCCAAAATAATCTTGAATTAATCGAGGTGTATATCAACAGGTTCACCAGTCTGCTGAAGTACCAATCAGTCTGCTGATCATCATATTTCTGTGTATAAAATATGATGCAGTTGATTTCTTTTATCTAACTTTGATTGTGAAGTTAGATTACATCATTTTAATTATAACTAAGTTCCAAACATCATCCATCTTATGGAACTTAGACCTTCTACACAAGGTATATGTAACCGCTTAGGTCATCACGTACTTGCCTAAATTCGATTCCATATCCTTGACTTTAAATACTAAGTTTGATCCCTTAGCCTTCTCAGAATCGAGTTTGAACCCTCGCCTTCGCTTTCGCCTTCGGCAGGTTCTTGACTAGTCTACCGACCTATCTACCCTATCGACCTTGACCGGTCGTCGATATCAATCGGCGGCTTTCTACGATGCTTGTTTGATCAAACCTACTTATGATTCAAACTCTAATAAACCTATTCATTTGATCTAGACATCTTTTTGCCTTTGCACTATAACAATGCTAGTATGGCACTCATCATCAAAACTAAGAAATAAGTCCAACAATTTCCCCCTTTTTGGTGATGATGCCACTACCCTCACCTAATCAAAGAAAGCAAAAAGATAAAACACAAAAACAGAACAAATTCAGTCAATTCTCATTATAAACATTGTTCAGTTATTACAAACTAGATGCAGCAAGGATAAAGAATGATAAATATGCTGATCTATTGTCTCTTCTCTCTTTCTCCTCTAGCCTTCTCAGCTTGTTCTTGATAGGCTCTGATTTGTTCTATCATATCCCTCATCCATTCATTTTCAATCAGTGTAAAATCAATGTAGGGATTGTCTTGCTTCCACCAGTTCCATGCTTCAGGGAGGATAAGATTAATTTCATTCACTCTGAATCCAAACATTATATACGCTCTCCTTGAATTCATCCAGTGAGTCCCTTGCTTTGTAATAGGTTGGACCTTATCACCTTTGCTACTTCTTCTACTTCTGTTGCTTGCCCTTAAGGCTCTGACTCTTGCTTCCCAAAATTTCAAACCCAAGAAAGAGTTAAGACCTTCATGAAACCCCATGTCATGATAAGGTCTCCTCCTGTTGTAATACTCTTTCTTGTACTCTTCTAAGAAGATCATCGTTGAGTTGAACTCGCTAGGTGCAGGTTGCCCTAAAAGCATTAGTATCATCGGTCCATCTCTTCTGTGCAAAGAGTCTTGCAGCCTCCTTTGCTGCAGCTGATTGGCCTTCTTCCCCCTTAGAGACATCATCAACAAAACGGGATATGAGGCCATGAATACTCTCTTGTGAGATAACCACTCTATGCAGTTGACCTTCCATAGCTCCAGTTCTTGTATCAAGTGAGATTATCCTTGATTGCAAGGTCTCCTCCAGTCTGTTGATCCTTTCGCAAGTTTGGGATCGTGCATAGCAGGTTGTTGTGCAGTAATAGGCTCAGTAGGTTCAGATGTTGCAGCAAGGTTGTCAAGTTTCTGATGGATAGAATTAAGTTGTTCTTTCAGAAATTTATCTTTTGCAGTATTTCCAACCTTGATGCCCCTCACATCTAGCATCATATCATTGACAGCGTTTTGAGTGGATGCAAAATTTGAAGCAACTGTATCAACAGATTGTTTGTTCTCATTTACCATCTTCATCAGTTCTTCAAATCTCTGTTCTTGCCTGTCCAGTTGAGTTCTTAACTGTTGCATATCATGCCTTACAATCCTTAACTCATTTAACACTTCAGCTGGCACTTCACTGGTCATCCTTCCACCAGTGGCTTCATCAGCAGGCTCCTCCACATTGTACTGTGGCCTTTGATTGCTTATTACCATTGCCCAACTCCTATCCAGTCCAGCAGGGTTAGGTCCTTCATATTCCTCCAGGATTGGATCAATGGCAGGTTCCTCAAAAATAGGTTCAAATGCCTGAGGGGGATCAACATTAATATCTTCTTCTTCAGACATCTGAAACTCCTCATCACTGAAGTCAAAGTCCAGCAGTTGCTCATCTTCACTAACAGCAGTCTGCTGACTGTCTTTCCCTTCAGTGGTCTTGCTTCCAGTAGGCTCCACTACAACAGCCTCTTCAACAACAAGGGTTTCCTCCAAACCCAAGTCAGGTTCCAACCTTTGTCCAGGTGCTGTTTGAGACTCAACAGCATGTACCTCCTATTCCAACCTTTGTCCAGGTGCTGTTTGTACCCCAAAGAACTCCGTACCTCCTCTTCAATTCCCTATGGATTGAATACAAATTCATTATCCACTTGGAAACCTTCTGCATGACCAATTTTGTGCAGGATGATGGCAGTTTTAGTAAGAATGCCCTCAAAGTCAAAACCATCTTGATATTCAATGGATTCTTCTGAGCTGGCACTAGGTTCATTTAAATCAATAACCTTTTCTCCATCAAAATCCTCACTCTGTTCAGCTTCATGTTGTGCAGTAGGCTCTACAACCAGAAATGTAGCAGATTCATCAACCAGCCTACCAGCACTCAAAGTAATTCCCTCATTGATCAATGCTTCCAGATCATCCATGGTGAGATCCTGTAGATCCTCATCCATCTCTCCAGTCCGTCGCGGCCCTCGCGACTTACCGTATCCTCGTGGACTATTGTATAGGTGGTTCATTTGTCGTTTCAACCCCACTTGATTCTCCCGGTCCCCCAGGGAAAATCTCCTCACTATCGATGATGAGGAAGAATCATCGGGTGACCAACTCTTGGATCTCTAAACTTGATACCCTCCTCCTTCTTTGCTCATCAAATAAATCCATCAATCTTGATTGCAACAAGCTAGTTGTATCAATCGATCCAAGTCGTTTTCCACTCCCGCTTTTCAAAAGCCCACTCTTCAAGATCCACTCATTGGTTCAAGAAATTGCTTTTGTCTTTTGTAGAAACCAAACTTCCATTGAAAGTAGTCGTGCAATTTGTCAAGTTTTGGGTCTACATACTCCTCTCGTTTTCTTTCTTTGTTTCACATGCCTTTCAAATGGCATGAAGGATTCTCTGGGAGGAACTCCGCACCTTGTTGACCTCCAAATGTTCCAACAAGTTCATTCAGAGTTTCTTCAACAGATTGTGCAAAGTCAGTAGGTTGCTGAGGATGTACATTTGTACCTACTACTTCCATCTGTACCACACTTGGTTCCCCCTGACTTACATGCTCATCAACAGGGTTAGCGGCAGACTGCTCTTCCCCCTGAGTTCTTGCCACACTTGCAGGGTCTTCAACCAAGTCTTCAATCACCTTTTCAACTACCACAGCAGGTTCAGGTTCAGTGGTTTGCTGTGGTTCTTCAGTGGATACTACAAAGAGCTCGGGTCGGTAGATCGTCGTGTATCTTCAACGGATTGCTCAACAACAACTCCGTCCAAAGATCGCAGACATGACAACCTCTTCGGTGAGGAGTCGTAATCACCACAGCGGAATGATAGTTAAGGGCTCGGCCTCAACACCTCTTCTTCCTCTTCTACCGATGCCTCTTCTTGGGCTCTCTCGTGCCTCCAAGTTTTTCGCTTCTTTTCCTTTGCCATGTTTTTTCTTTTTGGCAATTTCCTTCATTCTTTTGGAGAGGGGTTCATCATCATCTTTTCCAAGAGATTTTCTCTTTCTACTAGCTTCCTTCGTTGTTCTCTCGGGATTTCAACAATAGTTTTACTTGCAAATACAAGCAGGTCGCAACCTCCACTTGACCCTCACGGACTCAAATAGCGTCGTGCCGTTTCCTTTCTTGTTTTCTTTAAAGGCTTTAATACCTTAGTTATTTTCTTTGTAGCTCCACTCTTTCTTTTCTCAGCAGTTTTCTTGGGTGCAGCAGGTTTGACAGATATCTTCTTAGTTTGCTGAACCTGCTCACCACCAGCATCACCATCATCTTCATCATTATCATCACCAGCAGCCTCTCCAGCAACCTCTTCATCATTATCTAGACCAGGAATAGCATGATCAATTTCCTTCTTATATCTAAACTGATTTATCTTCTCACATTCAAGATCAGGAACTTCCAAATGATTCAGCAGGGTCTGAATCATCAATCCTAGGGGTAAGGCTTTTGATTTCCTTTTCCCTATTTTCTCCTCCTTGGCTACTTTCTTCATATAATGAATGAAATAACCAGCCCAATCAAACTTCATGCTCCTGCAGATGATTATCATCAGCTCTATCTTGGGTCCTGAAAGAGTATCCATACTGCCAACTAGTCCAAGTATGTTCTTTGCAATGAGCTTGCTCGATAGATCGTATTCATTTCCAATGTGTCTGCAGTTGATGCCTGGTACGGATTTGGTGGCCGCATTTGTTTTAATCGATCAACAAATGCCAATTTGTCCAACCCCATTGCTTCCGGATTGACCGGACCATCCACCACTTCTTCAAATCCAAACACTTCCCTCGCAGACTAGAGAGATTACAAGCTCCTCGGATTCACAGCTTGTCTTGAATGCTTCAGTTCCTTCTTCCACAACCATATTTTTCCAGAAATAAATAACATTGGTGTATGAGATTGTTTCTAATCTGATATTGAGTTTGTTTTCCAAGCCTGCAAAATTCCTTATTCTTCGACCTATATTAATAGCCAAATCTGTTTGGTTTGCATCAACAACATAGCCTCTAACACTTTGGCTTGATTCGATTTGAACTTCAATCCTTTCCGCCATTGAAATAAGAAAAAGATGAAGAAGAATTACTCTCAAATCTGTGTTCACACAATGTAGGATTTGCAGAGATAAAGCAGAAATTGCAAGTAGAGAATCCGCTGTGTAATAGTCTGATTATATAGACAGTGGGTAGTTGAAACTGTCATTGCACGTACATTGAGGTAACCACGATTAAATTGAATAAGTCCTGTCTTGACACGTGGCCCATTACTCCTCCATAACGTTTGTAACCGTTGGATGGTTTAACTATGGTAATAAAGGAAAAAATAAATATCCCGCCAAACTGCTTTTGACTTAAATATCTTTGACTGAAAAACGTTCCATTCAGCAGGGTTGTCCTCAGCAGGGTGGGCTCAGCAGCCTCCTGTCAAAGTGACTCTGCTGATCCTTGTTTCATTCTTGTTTTGTTCAATTGATAATACAAGATGAAGTTTAATACCAATGACTGATCTGTCAAGTGAGCTCACCCAACATGACAAAGACCAATCCCCTTGGCAACCTCATTTGCTCAATTGTCCAAACATAAGTACATGGAATTGGTGATACCAATGACTAATCTACTAAGTGAGCTCACCCAACATAGCAAAGACAAATCCCCTTGGTGAATTCCAGTACATTGCTGAATATCAGTCAACCTTTATGATTCCAAGTTCAGTCCTTAATTTAGCAAATCTTTCACTATCAAGTGGCTTAGTGAAAATATCAGCAAGTTGATCTTCAGTAGGGATGTATAGAACCACCACATCTTTCTTTTCAACATGATCTCTTATAAAATGATGTCTCACATCAATGTGCTTGGTTTTAGAGTGCAAAACAGATTTTCTCGTGATTGCAATTGCACTTGTGTTATCACACATAATTGGAATTTCCTTTTCTTCAATTCCATAATCCCTTAATTGTTGTCTTAGCCATAGTACTTGTGCACAAGCAACTTCCAAAGAAGAATGTATTCGGCTTTCGGCAGAGTAGAAGTTGATATAGAATTTTGTTTCTTGCTAAACCAGAAACCGCCTATTTCCCATTAACGACGGTGTTCTTGAGGTGCTTTTTCTATCAATCTTGCAACCAGCATAATCAGAATCTGAGTAGGATATCACTCTGAAGCTTCCTTCCTTGGAATACCATATCCCTACTCCTAAAGTCTCCTTTAGATACTTGAGAACTCTCTTAACTGCACCTAAATGACTTTCTTTAGGTTTAGATTGAAATCTTGCACAAACACCTATAACAAAGGATATATCAGTCCGTCGCGATTAGGTACAACAGATCGCCTATCATCCTTCTGTATAAGGTCTGATCAACATCTTTGCCTTCTTTATCTTCATCCAAATTCGATGTTGTACTCATAGGAGTTGAACTCTTAGTCTTTGTTTTCCATACCAAACTTCTTCAAAGAACTCCTTGGTATACTTGGTTTGATGAATGAAGATTCCATCTTTCATCTCGTTTAACTTGCAATCCCAAAAAGTAGTTCATTTCTCCCATCATGCTCATTTGGAATTTACTCTTCATTAGATTTGCAAACTTTTCACACATTAAATCATTTTCAGAACCAAAAATTATGTCATCCATATAAATTTGTACCAGCAGGGTGCTGTCCCCTTCACTGATTCTGAAAAGTGTCTTGTCAATGGTGCCTTTTGTAAAACCATTGTCCACCAAGAATTTAGATAGAGTCTCATACCATGCTCTTGGTGCTTGTTTCAATCCATAAAGTGCTTTGTTGAGTCTATACACTTTATCTTCTTGATCTTTAACTTCAAATCCAGGAGGTTGCTGAACATACACTTCCTCCTCTAGAATGCCATTCAAAAATGCACTTTTGACATCCATTTGATATACTTTGAAGTTCTTATATGCAAGCATGTGCCAAGAATAGTCTCGATAGCTTCCAATCTTGCAACAGTGCATAAGTTTCATCAAAATCTATTCCTTCTGCTTGAGAATAGCCTTTTGCAACTAGTCTGGCCTTATTCCTCACAATGGTACCAGATTCATCAAGTTTATTTCTGTATACCCACTTAGTACCAATGATATTTGCATGGCTTGGCCTTTCAACTAATGTCCAGACTTGATTTCTTCCAAATTCGTTTAGTTCCTCTTGCATAGCTATTATCCAATCTGGATCTAAAATTGCTTCTTCAACAACTTTAGGTTCCATTTGAGATAGAAAACAAGTAAACATAGCTTCCAGTTGTCTTCTAGTTCTCACACCTTGCTGTACATTGCCAATAACTTGTTAAGCAGGGTGATTCCTTAACCATTGTGGATTCTGGTTATTTTGATTATCAGGAACCTCATCTTCAGTAGGGTCTGCTGTAGCTTCTTCTACAAGGGGGTCACAGATCCTTGAACTCGCTTCGAGCTTGTTGCATCGGTAACATTATCGCCAGGGGTGTTCAAGCAGGGCGATATCGAAACTTTTAAGTCATTGAATCTTTCCAAAACTTCAACACAATCTGGATCGTTGACTTGTTGATTTTCAACAGGTTCACAATCTTCATCTTCCATACCAGTAAACATAGGTTCATCAAACACAACATGGATTGTTTCTTCATGTTTAAGTGTCCTCTTGTTCAGTACCCTGAATGCTCTGCTGACTGAAGAATATCCTAAGAAAATTCCTTCATCTGATTTTGGTTGGAAGGTTTTCAAATGTACCTTATGATTTAGAATAAAACATTTGCTTCCAAATGGATGGAAATAGGATATGTTAGGTTTCCTTCCATTCCAAACCTCATAAGGTGTCTTCAGCAGCTTCTTGTTTATTGATGTTCTGTTTTGTGTATAGCATGTCAGTATTTATCGCTTTCCCAATATCTTTCGGTAGCAATGCTTCACAAATCGTTGTTCTTCCCGCTTCCTTTAAAGTTCGTTTCTTCTTTCAAAGAACCCCATTTTGCCGTGGTGTACCAAATAGCGAGCAAGTTGATGTAGTACACCATTCTGTTCACAATATTCTCTTATAACTTTGTTGAGAAATTCAGTACCCTGATCTGATCTTATCTTTATCACTGTTAAACTCTTCTCATTTTGTAATCTTTTCAAAAGATTAGGCATGCTTTGAAGTGTTTCACTTTTCTTGTTCATAAATATCACCCAAGTGTACCTTGAATAATCATCCACAACCACTAAAGTGTACTTCTTTCCTGTTACACTTGTTGGAGTTATTGGCCCAAAAAGATCCATATGCATCAGCTCCAACACTCTATTAGTTGATTGCTTGGTCTTTGATTTGAAACTTGACTTTATCTGTTTACCCTGCTGACAAGCATCACATATAGCATCCTTCTTGAATGTGATCTCAGGTAAACCAATCACCAGCTTCTTCTTTACCAACTGATTAATATCATCAAAGTTTAAGTGATTCAACTTCTTGTGCCATAACCAATTGAGTTCTGATTTGGTATGCACAATCAGCAGGTTTCTGGAACTGCAGTAGACTAATCCACAACATACATGTTCTCGTTGTCTTTTACCAAAAAGTACAACTTGATCACCTCTTTCATTGATGACAATGCATTGTCTTTGTCAAAAGTGACCTTGTATCCCTTGTCACGAATTGTCCAAAGGCTCGCAAGTTGTATTCCAAATCCTTCCACATATGCAACATTCTTGATTGTAAGTCCATTCCTCACAAGTGTGCCATATCCTCTTGTATATCCAGTGTATTTTTGTTGCCAAAATTTACCCTTGGACCATCTTTTGCCACAAAGTTTGTCAAACAAGGCTTATTCTTTGTCATGTGTCTGGAACATCCACTGTCAAAGTGCCAGACACCCTACAAAACAAAGTTAATGCATTTTAGGTACCCAAACCTGTTTGGGTCCATAATGGTCAGCGGTAAGCATGACCCTTGGCATGTCTCCATAAGGTCTTCTCCTGAATGTGTCATACTTTGGTTCATACTTTGGTTCATACATGTATTCCACACATCCATAAGTTCTAACAGTAGGTTGTGTAGAATTCACATATGTTTTCTGGCCTTTTCGTTTATAATATTGTTTGAAGTGATTCTTGGTGTTAGAAGCATTAGCATAACCATAGGTGTCCTGTCTGTTAGGAACAACCCTATAATAAGAAGTCTGCTGAGGTCTCTGCTGAGGTCTTGTAAAAGTCCTCTGCTGAGCCCTTTGCTGATTCCATTGCATAGGTTTTACCCTAGCAGTATGATTATACTTACTGTTTTTAACAGTAGGTGCAGGAATATTCCAATCATCATCAGCAGGGAACAATCTACCTTTCCCCCTGAGATAAGTATCCCTTGAATGATAAACATTATTCTTATCCTTGGAATATTTCTGTTTCTTACCCTTCTGTGGTCCAGCAGACTTGGTAGCAGGTCTGCTATCAGCAGGCTTAGAAGGCACAGCAGTCCTATTTTTAGATTTGCTCTTTTTATTAGGAGCTGTTGACTTCTTTGACTTCTGATTTTGCTTCTTTGAAGCATTCTCATTGGGTTTTACTGCCTCAGCAACCTTACTGGGAGTTGGATCTAGTGCAGGTACAAACTTAGGACCAATTCTGGAACTAGGTTCAGTGACCTTACCGGATCCACTCTTGTTAGATTGTTGAGTTCCAAATCCAAGCCCGCTCTATCTCCATAAGGCTTTCCCGATTTGTATGCGGTAGTGGAACAAGATGGTTCAGCGGAGATTCGTAGGCCGCCGGATGTTCAGCAGACTTATCCTGATTCTGTCCAACATCTTTTTCTTTACCTTTGAGAACCCTTAATTCAGCTTTCAATCTTCCAACTTCCAACTCAAGAGCTTCTTTTTTAGCCTTCACAACCTCATAACCAGATTGTATTATCCTCAGTTGATTAAGGATGGCATCCAAAGTCTCATTGTTGTCAGAATTTCTAGGATTTGAACCACATGTTGATTCACAATCACTTCCAGCAGGAGTATTGATAGATACAGTGTTGTATACCTCCTCAGTTTCATCCATATTGGCCATCAAGGAATAATCCTCCATGTCGGCAAGAACTGAA
Source organism: Gentiana straminea (assembly GCA_036785695.1). Classification (NCBI taxonomy): domain Eukaryota; kingdom Viridiplantae; phylum Streptophyta; class Magnoliopsida; order Gentianales; family Gentianaceae; genus Gentiana; species Gentiana straminea. The sequence continues at coordinate 87,349 of JAVUPR010000121.1, read as the reverse complement.
GGTCGTATCATCCGATTCAATCCCTTTTTCGATTCAACTTCATATCCCGATTCATCTTCAAAGAACCATAGCCTTCTTGCCATGTCTTCTTTGTTGACTCTTGGTCTTCGCAGGTCTAGACAATCGGTCTAAAATGTCCGGGCTTCTTGCGCTTGAAGCAAAGATAATCGTGTTCCTTGCCTTGTTTTAACTCGGGACGCCGGGTTTGAAGTGTCCCGGTTTCTTGCAATGAAAGCACATATAGTAATTATCTTTCTTTGGTTCTTCTTTCCTTCTTTCGCAGGCCTCTTTGTGAAATTTCTTGAAGGGGCCTTTCCGGTCTTCATCATTCGATTTTCTTGCTCGCAGGGCAATCTGCTCTTGCATTTCATCCAGCAGATCATCCTGTCCTCCTAATGTTTCTTCATGATGTGAGGCAGCCAATGCAGTAGTCTTTGGCTCTTCTTTTTCGCCAGCACCAGCTTTTTTTTTGCTAAATTCATAAGCTTTTAGATCCGAAAACAACTTGAAGGTGTCTTCTTCATGCAATTTTCTCATTTCTTCTATTGCAAATCACCTTCATTTTCCAAACATCTTTTGCGGTAGTAGAGCTTCCAAGATTTTGGTGTTTATTTCATCTTTTGAATAACTTACACTCAGCAGGGTAAGTTCATCCAGGATTGCATTGAATCTAGACTCCATTTGCTCAATGGTTTCATTTGGCAGCATTTTGAACTTTTGGAACTTCTTTCTGGCCACACTGATTTTGTTCTTCTTTATTGCATCGGTGCCTTCACGGATCAAGTGAATCTTGTCCCAAAGTTCCTTTGCGCCTTGCAATCTTTAACCTTCATGTACATATTGCTATCCAAGGTTCGTAAATGATGTCTATAGCAATGTTGTTGAGGTTTGCTCTTTTTCTATCTTCTCGCATTCCATTCTCTTTTTGGTTTAGGAATGTACTCGGTTGTATCACCCACTCTATCGCCTTGGTAATCTCCAAAGTGGTCCATCAATTAATACATCCATCATCTCATCATGAGTAGCAGCAAGGTCTGCCTGCATTCGACGTTTATACTCATCAAATCTATCAAGAGAAAACATCAGCATTGTTCTAGCATACTGAGTGTTGTCCATGATGCAAGTCTTTGAAAATCAGTAACTTGAAAGAAAGTTTTAAAGAATTTTCACAAGCACAACAAGTAGGATTACTTCGGTAACGTGCTAATCGCTCCGATACCAATTGTTGGTCCCTTGAAAAGGCTTTGGTTAAGTTTAGAGAAGGGGGGGGGGTGAAATAAACTTAACACTTAAAACTTTGGAGTTAACAAATTCGCAACTTCAAAGAGCTGGCGATATTTCAGAGTCTGTCGAGACCTCGCAGCTCGCGATGAACGATAGTCTACGACAAATTAGTTTGCTTTGAATTTGTGCAAATGGAATTATATCAAAATTAAGCCTTAGTACTTGTTGTTAAAATATGATACTAAGTATTAGATACTCGCAGTGCAAGTGTGTGATTTCGGTTGCTAGATTCGGTAAGTTGATGTGTGTAATAAACTAAGTGCGTAATATAAATGCCGAAAGTAAATAGCCGTATTTTATAGTGGTTCCAGGTGATGTAATCATGTCGGTCCCACTCTTCTCCCGTGATGTTGGAGGGAATTCACTAGAGATCTTTGATATAGCTTTTACAAAGATTCCTAAGGTTGCTTGTCCTTCACCAATAACTATGGCTTCACAAACCGAAAACTCGGGAACAGTAGGATTGTCGCTCCTTAGTCTTCCACTCGGTCCTTGAAGGGTAGGATTGCCTCTTCACCACCTCCACCACAATCAACAGTCTTTCACACCCAACGATGCTTCACTGTTTCACGGAGTTCTTTATAAAATAAAGAATGAATCAAATAAATGTTTCAGTTGCAGCAGCTTGATTAGGATGATGTAATCGGCGGCTTGCGCCTCCAAGTGTGTAATCTTGATGCGGCTTGAATACAGAATGCACTTGAAGAAATTTACTAGATCGACAGGTTTATGCTCGGCAAGTTCGAAATAGGTGTTTTTCAGCTCAGTATTAACACTTAAAGTTTATCCCAAAATTCATCATCTTTTTCTGAGTTGAAAGTCTTCTATTTATAGGCAAGAATTGTTAAGGGTGATATTATATGATCTATATCGTTATATTTTGTAATAATTTCCCTCATATTTGTATAATTTGCATAGAAAATGAGCGTTTAACTGGTTTATTGAGCAAGTGAGGTTTTAAATGGTTTATTCGCAAAATTGGCTAAATTATGTGTTTTAATGATGGTTTTATGTTTATTTGGATTATATTACATTTTTGCGATGTTTTAAAGACTTGTAGATGCATATTTTCGATTCAAAAGATGATCAAGTCGGATTTAATTGATGAGAAAGAGATAAGGATGGAATTGGCTAGAAGAAAAGAGATAAAGTTGAAGATTTCGAATTTGGATCATATTGGCCGAGCGTCCAAGTCCCGTCCAGAGTGGACTGGCGTCCAGGAGGAGTTTTTACATTCAGAGAGTTTGGACGTTGCATGGACGACCGTCTTCCCTAGCGTCCGAAACAGCCGGACGGGCGTCCAGGAAGGCCAGACGGGCGTCCGCGGCCGACTTTGCTGGAACCGACTTATTTCTCTATATATAGTCGCGTTTTTCTCACACAATATCATCATATATTCGAACCCTAAACCCTAGGGGCGGCTCAGCTGCGTTTTTCTTAGTTTACATACAATTTTATCATCTTTTTATTCCATGTTTTCGAATCAAGCACTTCCTTGGTTCCTTATCATGTCTAGAGGCTAAATCCCTCTAGAACAAGCATTGTGAAGCCGTTCCATCAACATATTGATTTCGTTTCAGGATTATCTTGTGAGTATTTTATTCAAGTTGTATCTTTATTATCGTTTATCATTGTTTATTGCAATTTTATCGAAAGATGCTTGCATGTGTGATGTTTATATTGATGAAAATCTTGTTAAACCCTAGATCAATATAATAAAGATTAGATTTTTAACCTATAAAATAACGAGAGTTAATTAGGTTGAATTTCTAGATAACTAGATTGAGAAATCTTACACCTTTGCTTTGAAAGTAATAATCTGTAAATCGAGAGATAGAAGATTAAGAAACGAACTTTTCTAAGAAATTAGGAGTTCATGCCTTTGATTTGGTGAATCACAACTTGGTTAGAAATCACGAGATAATCTAGATCGGAATTGATAGTTGTAGGATAGGTGGATCAATTGTTTGTTCGCTCGTAAATTATTGATTAAAATCCCTCGAACTTGAATTGTTTAGCTTAGTTAGTCTTTTTAGTGCATATTAGGTTTAGTTTAGTTTAAATTGGTTCGCAACTATATTTTCCTGGCTTTGGATTGACAACCCTCTGTCCAGTTTATCTGTTTTGTTTTCGTGTTTAGTTTTGTTTTAGTAGTAGCAAATTAGAAGAAGTAATAAACTAGATTAAACAACCTCGATTCCCTGAGATCGACTCCGGTATTAGTCACTATACTACGATCCCTGCACTTGGGGAATACCGGATTTATAAATATTATTACTTGTTATTTTCATTAGATAAAATCCGAGACAAGTTTTTGGCGCCGTTGCCGGGGATTCGGTACGGTTGTCTAGTTTATCAATTTTTCTGATTTTTTTTGTTATAAGTTTGTATAAAAGGGTTAGTTAGGGTACACGGTAGTATTTTGGCTGTAACTTTCGGCTCGAGTGTCCGATTGGCGCGCAGGACCCCAATTCGGAAAGCTCTTTCCGACGCTGACGCCACCGTTTTCGAGGTCAAAATCTGCTGTTTTCCCTTCCATTTTGGCCCCAGAAGATTTCAACACGTTTTTTTTTACCGTCTTAGTTTTTTTTTTTTTGTTTTAAATTTTTCGTAGGTAGATTTTAATTAGGTAATTAGGGTTTTAGTTAGGGTTTAAGGTCTTCTCTTTATAGTTCCCTTGTGATTAGTTTTTCCTTTCTATCTGTTTTCTGTTTTTCTGTTTTTCTCCCCATCTTTTCCTATTGTTTTTTCTCTGTGCCTGCTTCATTTTTCTGCTTCCAAACGGGCGTCTAGACCAGTGGACGCCCGTCTGTTCTAAATTTCTCGACTCTGAATCGTTTTTTAACTTGTCGGACGAGCGTCCATCCAATTTGGACATCCGTCCAGTTCATCCTCCAGGCAGACGCCCGTCCAGGACCTTGGACGCCCGTCTGCCCTCTTTTATTTTATTTTATTTTATTTCTTTTCATAGGTTTTAACCTTTAGTTCTTAGTTTAACCTTTAGTTTTTAGTTATAGCTGTGCTTGAGGATCGGTTAGCTGAGGAGATCGAAGGCATAGTCATTATGGCGGCAGAAGATAGACGTACGTTGGCTGGCTACGCCATGCCTGGCGAAGTCAAAGTCAACCCGGCTATCATCTTACCAACCATAAATGCACATACCTTCGAGCTCAAACCCGGGCTCATTCAAATGATGCAGCAAGCATCAATCTTCCATGGTTTTCCTTCTGAAAATCCTCATACACACGTACACACATTTCTGGAGATATGTGGTACGACTCGCATCCAAGGAGTCAGTGAGGACGCCATAAAGTTGAAACTTTTTCCGTTTTCCTTGAAGGGAGAGGCAAAAGAGTGGTACAACTCTCTCCCTGCTGAATCCATTACCACCTGGGCTGGACTCGAAAAAGAGTTCCTAAGCCAATATTTCCCACTTTCCAAGACAGCCCAGTGCCTAAGAGAAATATTTAATTTTTATCAGACAGAAAACGAGTCATTCTTTGAGGCATGGAAGAGATTCAAGGCTCTTCTTCGTAAATGTCCCCACCATGGTGTGGACTTGCAGAGGCAAGTCAACACGTTTTTCAGCGGATTGACCGAGCTCACTAAGGGCATGGTCAATAGTTCTTCTGGTGGGGCATTTTTAAGGAAAACACCTGAAGAGGGGTGGGCATTATTCAAGGATATTGCCAAATACAATTATGCCCCCTCGTATCAAGCTATTCAAGCACCACCTCCCCCTCCTAGGATCGAGGAGGTGAACATGCGAATGAAATCGCCATGCCGAAACAAAGAAATGGCCACTCTTACCACGTCTCCAAAGCCGAGTTATCGACTCCCTCATTTCCGCGAACTCTCGTGTTCTCGTATTGTGACAATTGTCCGTCAACCGGCCACATGGTTGGCCAATGTCAATTCATTTCCCCATCGACCTATCAAGTCAATGCTGTCCAGAATCGTGGACAGTACAATCCAATCACATGCCAGGTATGTGATAATATGGGGCACACTGCTCGTTTCTGTCCCATGATTGGACAGAATGCAGAAATCAATGCTTTTAATGGCCAACAGAATCAAAGATTCAATAATCAGTTATCTGGCCAAGGCAATCTCCAAAACCAAGGGTTCAATCAGTCTTCAAGTTTCAATCCAAATTCTAATTTCAATCAGAATCAGAACTTCAATAGAAACCCTGGTTTTCCTCAGAACCAAAATAATAATTTTTCCAATTCTAATCATAGGTTCAATCCAAATTGGACAAACAATTCAAATCCTGCGTTTCAGAATAGTTCCAGCCAATCTTTCCCGCAGAACTTTCAGAACTCTCAAGGCTCCTCGCACTTTAATGATCTTGAAGCTAAAGTGGACTCCTATAAGAAAGAGATAAAAGATGATTTCCAATCCTATCAGAAAGAGCAAAATAATAATTTCCAATTGTTGCTGAATACAATCAAGAATCTTGAGAAGCAGCAAGGACAAAAGGATGGTCAGATAGCTAAAACTGATTTGAATTACGGCCAATGCACTGACCTGGTTCCTTCAATTCCTTACGGTAGAGAAGAGGCCAGTGCAATGAATTTAAGGTCTGGTATTCAACTGAGTGGTTCCCCTCACCAGGGAAACCGGTAGCCCCTCCTACCAGAGATAGGGCAGGAGGGGAAGCTGAGCACCTACACCCCCCTCTGTTGCAAGAGAAAACTCAGGTGGCTGATCCCCTGAGAGGTGAAAGAGTTGAAAGTCCTCAGGTGGCTGAACCCCTGAGGAGTGAAGAATCAAGTGAAAGTCAGGAGGCTGATCCCCTGACTAATAGAAAGACTGAAAAAGTTGTAAGGCGGAAGGATTTGGAAGACAAAGCTGTCACTGCTTCCTCGAAGAAAGTCTTTTCTGAGAGTGAATTGAAAAGGCTTCCTTTTCCACCAAGAAAGAGCAACATACCTTTGAGTGAAGATAAAAAGTATGAAAAGGTGCTGAATCTTTTGAAAAATACTCAGGTACATCTTCCATTATCTGAGTTCTTGGTTGAGATGCCTAAGTATACCAAATTCATCAAGGATGTTGTCTCTTCCAAGAAGAAGTTATCAGACATGGAGAGGTTGGTTGGTGAAGATTGCTCAATGATCAATTATGAAGACCTACCAACCAAGAGGGGTGACCCTGGGAAATTTGTGCTCACATTACTAATGGGAGGCCTAGTCTTCCCAAACTCCTTATGTGACCTGGGTGCATCCATCAGCCTCATGCCAATGTCTGTATGCAAACAGCTGGGTTTGATTGATCTTCTAGAACCCACTACCATGAATTTACAATTCGCTGATAGATCTTCTAAGAAATCAGCGGGAATCTTAAAAGACGTACTAGTCCAAATTGATAGGTTTACCTTTCCCGTTGACTGGTACGTCTTAGACATTGAAAAGGATGAAAATGTCCCCCTGATTCTTGGAAGACCTTTTCTATCTACAGCTAGAGCCCTCATTGACTGTGATGGTGGGCGAGTGACGATACGAGTTGGTGATCAAGAAGTAAGCTATAATGTCTCCGGATCCATTCAAGTACCCTCTGGTCCTCCAACCGGCTTTTCCATTGAGGATATGTCTGATGACTTCGATGATTTCATGGAAAAGCAAGTCATGGCTGTTACAACTGAATTTGAGCGATTGGTTGATAATTTGAATAATCATGGTGTGGTAAGTCTAGAACAGTTAGAAGCTGATTTTAAGGATGAGTTGTTGAAAGGAGAAGCTTTGGCAGTGGGACCACAGAGTAAGCTCAGTGATATTGAGTTGAAAAGTGGAGATCTCAAGTCGAGTTTAGAAGACCCCCCTGCAGATTTGGTGTTGAAACCGTTGCCTAAACATCTTAAGTATGTGTTTCTAAGAGAAGGTGACAAGCTTCCCTTGATCATATCTGCCAAGCTATCTCGAATAGAAGGGCTGAAATTGATCAACGTCTTGAAGAAGAATGCAAAAGCCTTTGGATGGCAAGTAGGAGATATCAGAGGGATATCTCCGGACATCTGTATGCATAAGATCAAGACAAATGAGGGTGCTAAATGTGTTAGACAGCCCCAGAGAAGGCTCAACCCTCATATGCAAGATGTAGTCAAGAAGGAGATCATCAAACTTCTAGATATGGGTATCATATACGCCATCGCTGACAGTGAATGGGTATCCCCTACTCAAGTAGTCCCCAAAAAAGGAGGGAGTACTATTGAGAAGAATGAGAAAGGAGAAGAGATAGCATTGAGGCTCGTTACAGGCTATAGAGTCTGTATTGACTATAGAAAACTCAATGAGGTCACAATGAAAGATCATTTCCCCCTTCCTTTCATTGACCAGATGCTTGAGCGTCCGGCGGGGCACGCATTCTATCGTTTCCCGGATGGATATTCGTGATACTTCCGTATACCCATCGATCCTATTGACCAAGAGAAGACCACTTTCACCGCTTCTTATGGTACATTCGCTTACGTGCGAATGCCATTTGGTCTCTCGTAATGCCCCAGCCACCTTTCAAAGGTGTATGATGGCTATCTTTGATGGGCTAGTCGAAAAGTGTATGGAGATTTTCATGGACGATTTTTCGGTCTTCGGTCAATCCTTCGATGATTGCCACGATAGTCTTGATCAGGTGTTATCTAGGTGTGTGGAAAAGAACTTGGTGCTCAATTGGGAGAAATGCCATTTTATGGTAGATGGGGGGATAGTTCTTGGCCACAAAGTGTCCGCCAAAGGTATTGAGGTAGATAGGGCTAAGGTGGAAGCTATCCAGAAGATGAGTTATCCTAAGAATGTTTGCGAAGTCGAGGTTTTCTCGGACAAGTCGGCTTTTATAGGAGATTCATTCAGACTTTTCAAAGATCGCCAAGCCCCCGTCTACCTTACTTAAGGAAGACGTTGAGTTCGCCTTTGATGATAGCCGCAGGCATGCGTTTGAGGAGCTCAAAAATCGTCGATCTCTCGCTACAATACTTATATCGCCCGACCGGAACCTACCCTTTGAGCTTATGTGTGATGCATCCAACTACGCAAGCTTGGTGCAGCTTTTAGGACAAAAGCTTGATGGAAAGTTCCACCTATCTACTATGCCAGTCACACACTGAATCCTTCTCAAGTTAACTATACCACTACTGAAAAGGAGCTTTTGGCCGTAGTTTTTGCTATGGACAAGTTCCGTAGTTACTTGTTAGGAGCTCAAGTGATTGTGTGGACTGATCACGCTGCCTTGCGGTATCTAATGACAAAGAAAGAGGCTAAACCACGCTTACTGCGTTGGATACTGACCCTCCAAGAGTTTGACGTTCAAATTAAAGATAAAAAGGGCAGTGAAAACGTAGTGGCGGATCATGTTTCTAGGATGTTAAGTGAGGAAAAGGGTGATCCTGATGACATAGATCTTTACTTTCCTCTAGAAAACATCATGTTGATAGATGGTCGCGCTCCGTACGTCCCTTGGTACTCCTCCATTGTAAACTACCTTCATGCCCGTTATCTCGATCCTGAAATGTCTTATCAAGAGAAGAAGAAGTTCTTCTCTGATATGAAGTCTTTCGTTTGGGATGAACCATACCTCTTCAAAATCTGTAAAGATGGTTTGCTAAGGAGGTGTGTTCCTGAATCTGAGCAACGCGATATAATCGAGCAATGCCATAGTGGACCCACAGGTGGTCACTTTGGTCCTTGGAAAACGGTTGCGAAGATCTTCCAAATCCGCTTTCTACCGGCCCACGATCTTTAAGGACACGGAAGCTTTCTCGCAAAGCTTGCGACAGTGCCAAAGAACCGGTACTCTAACAAGGCGATTCGACATGCCACCGAAACCCATTCTTGAATGCGAAGTCTTTGATGTATGGGGGATTGACTTTATGGGTCCATTCCCATCTTCCCGTGGGAATAAATACATCTTAGTCTCGCGTAGACTATGTATCGAAATGGGTGGAGGCAATAGCCACTCATCGCACTGATCATAAAACGGTCATGAATTTTCTGAAGAAGAATATCTTTGTGAGGTTTGGATGTCCACGTGCCTTGATCAGTGATGAAGGGACACACTTCTGCAACCGACCCCTAGAGAAAGTACTTGAAAAGTATGGTGTTCGTCATAAGACAGGCACACCATATCATCCGATGACTAGTGGTCAGGTTGAAAGGAGCAACCAGAGCATCAAGAAAATCCTGGAGAAAACGGTAAACAATCATAGAAAGGACTGGAGTTTGAAATTGGATGATGTACTTTGGGCTTACAGAACTGCCTATAAAACCCCTATAGGGACATCTCCATATCAAATGGTCTACGGGAAACCATGTCATCTACCTGTCGAGTTAGAGCATAGAGCTTATTGGGCTATAAAGTTTCTGAACTTTGATTCCCAATCTTGTGGACAACATCGACTGCAGCAGTTACATGAGTTAGACGAATTCAGACTCCAGGCCTATGAAAGTTCCAGGATTAGTAAAGATAAGATGAAACTACTCCACGATGCTAAGATTAAAAAGAGAGAATTTCGAGTCGGAGAACAAGTTCTTCTATACAATTCTAGGCTACATTTGTTTCCTGGAAAGTTGAGGACACGTTGGTCCGGTCCCTTTGACATTCTCCAAATTTTTCCTGGAGGCGTTCTAGAACTATGGGGTTATGGTGACCAACCGTTTCGAGTGAATGGTCAAAGGTGCAAGCACTATATTGGTGAACCTAAGGAGAAACCTTTGACTGTCCGTTGCCTCGATATCATCGGGTGTGGTGCTACGAAAGTCGAAGAATTCGATGAGTTTTCACCCGACCTGTTTTCAGAAGATGGCGGTAGTGGTCAAACTGAAGAAGTTCTAGCTGGTAGTTGGGACATGGAAGAACTTGAGAGGGAGCGTTGTTTGAAGCATCATCAGAAGGCTCAGAGAATGAAAAAGTCAACCATGGGGAAGTTTAAGCGTGTTTGGAAAGCTATTAAAAGTTTGACCCCATGTGTTAGATGCTGTTTCTGCAGCCACACTACTGATCGAAGCCTACACGAGGTAGTGGCTGGCAGAAAAGTTAAATGGCCTGATCCAGGCTGAGCTTAAACAGTGTCGAGCTAACGACATTAACCAAGCGCCACTAGGAGGCATCCTAGATATCCCTTATTATATTAGGACTCTTTTTTTGTTATTTCTTTTCTTTGCATTAGGTGTTTAAGTATTCAGTCTTATTAAAGTTGTGTTTGTATCTGTCAGTTGAGCTGAGCTTTATTGTGATGAATGATTACTCTTTTATCTTATTCGATTTTATCTTTATCCTTCTTTTTCATTTTTGAGATAATATCCCCCTATGTTCCCCGAGGTCCGTTTCGTTTTGTTTGTTCAAGTGTGCAGGATCTTTTTGATAGCAATTGTGAGTTTTAGATGAAGCCAGTTTTCCGGTGGATGGTCCACAATTTACTGATTTCTTCAGGTATTTCTGGATATGACTTGCTACCACTTCCAGAATTGCCACTTTCGAATTACAATCAGCTAAGTACTTTTACCTTTTCTTTCGTTCTGCACAACATGAGGACATGTTGATCTTTAAGTGTGGGGGAGGGGAATGGTTTGGTGTATCTACATATCATTTGCTTGATTTATTATATTTCTATGCAAAAATGAGCTAGAATTTTCAAAATTTTTCGACATTTTTGTTTTTTGTTTTGTCCCGAGTAGGCAATTCAATTCTGTGTTCGTTATTTTTTATAGTCATCCAAGCTATATATCATATGTTTAGTAAGTTAGTTGTTTCACCTGATCTATTTTTCACGAGCCATAGTGAATGATGAGCTGATTTAATAAGTTATACCCCTTTTTGACGAGTGATTTCTGATTTTCTTATAAGTCATGTGCTTAGTGCTACGTATATATCTTGAGATTTATGATAGTTTGTATTTAGATCCGAAGTATGTCATACTGTGAATATCTGTAAGTTTGAATGTGATAAGTGAAACGTGATTAAGTCTTTGCAATAGTAATAAATTGTTTACTTGAGGTGTTATGCTCAGTGGTCTGTGCTACTAGAAAATAATCTTTTCCACTCCCAGCCAGAAATCTCTAAGTAAACATAATTGTAATTGTGTGTGTCGGAAGCTAGTCGATGATTTGAGTGTGATAGGGTATACCACGTATGTCCTATACCACTATGATGACTAAAAGCTCACGACAGTAAGAAAAAAGCTGCCTTATGATTTGAGTAAGGTAGGGTATATCTCGAATATCCTATTCTGCTATGACAGGGCAACAGCTCATTCTGATGTGTGTTTAATTGTGGAAGTAGTTAAATCAACTTATAAACGAAGTGTTATGAAATGAATAAAAGACTAAGTTATCGTCTATCTTATCCCCAGTAGAAACTGATAGATATGCTGTAGGGATTATCCTCTGAGTATTTCAGAAAGGTCCTAGATATAATCGATCATTCTTTTCGGGATATTTTACGTTTGTAGGGTACATCTTATAAGTATCAGTTATCTCTAGTTTGAAGGGGGTATTAGCTAGTTTTGCTTTGAAATTTTCAAGTTTGGACTTAGTGGAAGTTTGTTATGGCTTTGCACACACACCGGGGTGAAGCTCTAAGTTATTGAATATGTGTTATATGTGCTGAGATGTCTATCTTTTCTCGAGCCATTATCTTGTTTTGTTTTGCTCGGGACGAGCAAAAGATATGTGTGGGGGAGTTGTTAAGGGTGATTTTATATGATCTATATCGTTATATTTTGTAATAATTTCCCTCATATTTGTATAATTTGCATAGAAAATGAGCGTTTAACTGGTTTATTGAGCAAGTGAGGTTTTAAATGGTTTATTCGCAAAATTGGCTAAATTATGTGTTTTAATGATGGTTTTATGTTTATTTGGATTATATTACATTTTTGCAATGTTTTAATGACTTGTAGATGCATATTTTCGATTCAAAAGATGATCAAGTCGGATTTAATTGATGAGAAAGAGATAAGGATGGAATTGGCTAGAAGAAAAGAGATAAAGTTGAAGATTTCGAATTTGGATCACATTGGACGAGCGTCCAAGTCCCGTCCAGAGTGGACTGGCGTCCAGGAGGAGTTTTTACATTCAGAGAGTTTGGACGTTGCATGGACGAGCGTCTTCCCTAGCGTCCGAAACAGCTGGACGGGCGTCCAGGAAGGCCGGACGGGCGTCCAGGAAGGCCAGACGGGCGTCCGCGGCCGACTTTGCTGGAACCGACTTATTTCTCTATATATAGTCGCGTTTTTCTCACACAATATCATCATATATTCGAACCCCAAACCCTAGGGGCGGCTCAGCTGCGTTTTTCTTAGTTTACATACAATTTTATCATCTTTTTATTCCATGTTTTCGAATCAAGCACTTCCTTGGTTCCTTATCATGTCTAGAGGCTAAATCCCTCTAGAACAAGCGTTGTGAAGCCGTTCCATCAACATATTGATTTCGTTTCAGGATTATCTTGTGAGTATTTTATTCAAGTTGTATCTTTATTATCGTTTATCATTGTTTATTGCAATTTTATCGAAAGATGCTTGCATGTGTGATGTTTATATTGATGAAAATCTTGTTAAACCCTAGATCAATATAATAAAGATTAGATTTTTAACCTATAAAATAACGAGAGTTAATTAGGTTGAATTTCTAGATAACTAGATTGAGAAATCTTACACATTTGCTTTGAAAGTAATAATCTGTAAATCGAGAGATAGAAGATTAAGAAACGAACTTTTCTAAGAAATTAGGAGTTCATGCCTTTGATTTGGTGAATCACAACTTGGTTAGAAATCACGAGATAATCTAGATCGGAATTGATAGTTGTAGGATAGGTGGATCAATTGCTTGTTCACTCGTAAATTATTGATTAAAATCCCTCGAACTTGAATTGTTTAGCTTAGTTAGTCTTTTTATTGCATATTAGGTTTAGTTTAGTTTAAATTGGTTCGCAACTATATTTTCCTGGCTTTGGATTGACAACCCTCTCATCCAAATTTATCCGTTTTGTTTTCGTGTTTAGTTTTGTTTTAGTAGTAGCAAATTAGAAGAAGTAATAAACTAGATTAAACAACCTCGATTCCCTGAGATCGACTCCGGTATTAGTCACTATACTACGATCCCTGCACTTGGGGAATACCGGATTTATAAATGTATTTGAATTAGATAAAATCCGAGACAAGAATGCATGTGACTTGTATTTGAATTTCAAATGTAACCGTTCCTTGTTTTTGTCCCATCTGATTTGCATTCTGTTATTCATAGGACTGACACTATCAGAATTCCTTTTTGATAGTGCAGTCTGTCCACCCTTTGACTTGTGTCTATTGGATAAAGTCCTGAATCATCCCAACGTTCTTTTAATCCTAACCACTGATTTGTTTGATCAAATCAGAGGTAGTTGGCTGTCCTTATCCATGTAATCTTCCAAAATAATCTTGAATTAATCGAGCTGTATATCAGCCGGTTCACCATCTGTCGAAGTACCAATCGTCTGTCGATCATCATATTTCGTGTATAAAATATGATGCAATGATTTCTTTTATCTAACTTTGATTGTGAAGTTAGATTACATCATTTTAATTATAACTAAGTTCCAAACATCATCCATCTTATGGAACTTAGACCATCTACACAAGGTATATGTAACCGCTTAGGTCATCACGACTTGCCTAAATTTCGATTCCATATCCTTGACTTTAAATACTAAGTTTGATCCCTTAGCCTTCATCGTAATCGAGTTTGAACCCTCGCTTCGCTTCGCCTTCACAGGTTCCCGACTAGTCTACCGACCTATCTACCCTACTGACCTGGACCAGTCTGCTGATATCAATCAGCAACCCTTTACAGTGCTTGTTTGATCAAACCTACTTATGAATCAAACTCTAATAAACATATACATTTGATCTAGACATCTTTTTGCCTTTACACTATAACAGCTAGTATGGCACTCATCATCAAAACTAAGAAATAAGTCCAACATTACCAATGATAAAACACAAATTTCTACTCATTATAAAGGGAAAACACCAATTTCGGGTGATGTCAACTCGTTATCAGTGAAAAAACCATTTTTCTGCATGGACAAATCGTTACCAGAGCAAAACACAAATTTGAACTCGTTAATAAGAAGAAAACATGAATTCGAAATCGTTACCAAAGAAAAAACACAAATTTCTACTCGTTATAAAGGGAAAAACACAAATTTCCGGCGATGTCAACTCGTTATCGTGGAAAAAGCCTTTTTTCAAGCAAGGACAACTCGTTACCGAGAGAAAAACACTAATTTGAACTCGTTAATATGATGAAAACATGAATTCAAACTCGTTACCAAAGATAAAACACAAATTTCAACTCATTATAAAGGGAAAACACCAATTTCTGGCGATGTCAACTCGTTATTAGGGAAAAAACCTCTTTTTCTGCATGGACAAATCGTTACCAGAGAAAAACAAAAATTTGAACACGTTAATAAGAAGAAAATATGAATTCGAACTCGTTACCAAAGAAAAAACTCAAACCTCTACTCGTTATAAAGGGAAAACACAAATTTCCGGCAATGTCAACTCGTTATCAGGGAAAAAGCCTTTTTTCCAGCAAGGACAACTTGTTACCATATAAAAACACAAATTTGAACTCGTTAATATGATGAAAACATGAATTCGAACTCGTTACCAAAGATAAAACACAAATTTCTACTCGTTATAAAGGGAAAAACATAAATTTCCGGCGATGTCAACTCGTTATCAAGAGAAAAAGCTTTTTTTCCAGCAAGGACAACTCGTTACCAGAGAAAAACCCCAATTTGAACTCGTTAATAAGATGAAAACATGAATTCGAACTCGTTACCAATGATAAAACACAAATTTCTACTCATTATAAAGGGAAAACACCAATTTCGGGCGATGTCAACTCGTTATCAGTGAAAAAACCTTTTTTTCTGCATGGACAAATCGTTACCACAGCAAAACACAAATTTGAACTCGTTAATAAGAAGAAAACATGAATTCAAACTCGTTACCAAAGAAAAAACACAAATTTCTACTCGTTATAAAGGGAAAAACACAAATTTCCGGCGATGTCAACTCGTTATCAGGGAAAAAGCCTCTTTTCCAACAAGGACAACTCGTTACCAGAGAAAAACATTAATTTGAACTCGTTAATATGATGAAAACATGAATTCGAACTCGTTACCAAAGATAAAACACAAATCTCTACTCATTATAAAGGGAAAACACCAATTTCCGGCGATGTCAACTCGTTATCAGGGAAAAAACCATTTTTCTCAATGGACAAATCGTTACCAGAGAAAAACACAAATTTGAACTCATTAATAAGAAGAAAACATGAATTCGAACTCGTTACCAAAGAAAAAACTCAAACCTCTACTCGTTATAAAGGGAAAACAAAAATTTCCGGCAATGTCAACTCGTTATCAGGGAAAAAGCCTTTTTTCCAGCAAGGACAACTCGTTACCATATAAAAACACAAATTGGAACTCGTTAATATGATGAAAACATGAATTCGAATTCCAAAGATAAAACATAAATTTCTACTCTTTATAAAGGGAAAAACACAAATTTCCGGCGATGTCAACTCGTTATCAGGGAAAAAGCTTTTTTTCCAGCAAGGACAACTCGTTACCAGAGAAAAACCCTAATTTGAATTCGTTAATATGATGAAAACATGAATTCGAACTCGTTACCAATGATAAAACACAAATTTCTACTCATTATAAAGGGAAAACACCAATTTCGGGCGATGTCAACTCGTTATCGGTGAAAAAACCTTTTTTTACGCCCGGACAAATCGTTACCGAGCAAAACACAAATTTGAACTCGTTAATAAGAAGAAAACATGAATTCGAACTCGTTACCAAAGAAAAAACACAAATTTCTACTCGTTATAAAGGGAAAAACACAAATTTCCGGCAATGTCAACTCGTTATCAGGGAAAAAGCCTTTTTCCAAGGAAGGACAACTCGTTACCATATAAAAACACAAATTTGAACTCGTTAATATGATGAAAACATGAATTCGAACTCGTTACCAAAGAAAAAACACAAATTTCTACTCGTTACAAAGGGAAAAACTCAAATTTCCGGCGATGTCAACTCGTTATCAGGGAAAAAGCCTTTTTTCCATCAAGGACAACTCATTACCAGAGAAAAACACTAATTTGAACTCGTTAATATGATGAAAACATGAATTCGAACTCGTTACCAAAGATAAAACACAAATTTCTAATCATTATAAAGGGAAAACACCAATTTCCGGCGATGTCAACTCGTTATCAGGGAAAAAACATTTTTTTCTGCATGGACAAATCATTACCAGAGTAAAACACAAATTCGAACTCGTTAATAAGAAGAAAACATGAATTCGAACTCGTTACCAAAGAAAAAACACAAATTTCTACTCGTTATAAAAGGGAAAACACAAATTTCCGGCGATGTCAACTCGTTATCAGGGAAAAAACCATTTTTCTCAATGGACAAATTGTTACCAGAGAAAAACACAAATTTGAACTCATTAATAAGAAGAAAACATGAATTCGAACTCGTTACCAAAGAAAAAACTCAAACCTCTACTCGTTATAAAGGGAAAACAAAAATTTCCGGCAATGTCAACTAGTTATCAGGGAAAAAGCCTTTTTTCCAGCAAGGACAACTTGTTACCATATAAAAACACAAATTGGAACTCGTTAATATGATGAAAACATGAATTCGAACTCGTTACCAAAGATAAAACACAAATTTCTACTCGTTATAAAGGGAAAAACACAAATTTCCAGCGATGTCAACTCGTTATCAGGGAAAAAGCTTTTTTCCAGCAAGGACAACTCGTTACCAGAGAAAAACCCTAATTTGAACTCGTTAATATGATGAAAACATGAATTCGAACTCGTTACCAATGATAAAACACAAATTTCTACTCATTATAAAGGGAAAACACCAATTTCGGGCGATGTCAACTCGTTATCAGTGAAAAAACCTTTTTTTCTGCCTGGACAAATCATTACCAGAGCAAAACACAAATTTGAACTCGTTAATAAGAAGAAAACATGAATTCGAACTCGTTACCAAAGAAAAAACACAAATTTCTACTCGTTATAAAGGGAAAAACACAAATTTCCGGCAATGTCAACTCGTTATCAGGGAAAAAGCCTTTTTTCCAGCAAGGACAACTCGTTACCATATAAAAACACAAATTTGAACTCGTTAATATGATGAAAACATGAATTTGAACTCGTTACCAAAGAAAAAACACAAATTTCTACTCGTTATAACGGGAAAAACACAAATTTCGGGCGATGTCAACTCGTTATCAGGGAAAAAGCCTTTTTTCCAGCAAGGACAACTCATTACCAGAGAAAAACACTAATTTGAACTCGTTAATATGATGAAAACATGAATTCGAACTCGTTACCAAAGATAAAACACAAATTTCTACTCATTATAAAGGGAAAACACTAATTTCAGGCGATGTCAACTCGTTATCATGGAAAAAACCTTTTTTCTGCATGGACAAATCGTTACCAGAGAAAAACACAAATTTGAACTCGTTAATAAGAAGAAAACATGAATTCGAACTCGTTACCAAAGAAAAAAATCAAACCTCTACTCGTTATAAAGGGAAAACACAAATTTCCGGCAATGTCAACTCGTTATCGGGAAAAAGCCTTTTTCCAAAGCAAGGACAACTCGTTACCATATAAAAACACAAATTTGAACTCGTTAATATGATGAAGACATGAATTCGAACTCGTTACCAAAGATAAAACACAAATTTCTAATCATTATAAAGGGAAAACACCAATTTCCGGCGATGTCAACTCGTTATCATGGAAAAAACCTTTTTTTCTGCATGGACAAATCGTTACCAGAGTAAAACACAAATTCGAACTCGTTAATAAGAAGAAAACATGAATTTGAACTCGTTACCAAAGAAAAAACACAAATTTCTACTCGTTATAAAAGGGAAAACACAAATTTCCGGCGATGTCAACTCGTTATCAGGGAAAAAGCTTTTTTCCAGCAAGGACAACTCGTTACCAGAGAAAAACCCTAATTTGAACTCGTTAATAAGAAGAAAATATGAATTTGAACTCATTACCAAAGAAAAAACACAAATTTCTACTCGTTATAAAGGGAAAAACACAATTTTCCGGCGATGTCAACTCGTTATCAGGGAAAAAGCCTTTTTTCCAGCAAGGACAACTCGTTACTAGAGAAAAACACTAATATGAACTCGTTAATATGATGAAAACATGAATTCGAACTCGTTAGCAAAGATAAAACACAAATTTCTACTCGTTATAAAGGGAAAAACACAAATTTCCGACGATGTCAACTCGTTATCAGGGAGAAAGCCTTTTATCCAGCAAGGACAACTCGTTACCATATTAAACACAAATTTGAACTCGTCAATATGATGAAAACATGAATTCGAACTCGTTACCAATGATAAAACACAAATTTCTACTCATTATAAAGGGAAAACACCAATTTCGGGTGATGTCAACTCGTTATCAGTGAAAAAACCTTTCTTTCTACATGGACAAATCGTTACCAGAGCAAAACACAAATTTGAACTCGTTAATAAGAAGAAAACATGAATTCGAACTCGTTACCAAAGAAAAAACACAAATTTCTACTCGTTATAAAGGGAAAAACACAAATTTCCGGCGATGTCAACTCGTTATCAGGGAAAAAGCCTTTTTTCCAGCAAGGACAACTCGTTACCAGAGAAAAACACTAATTTGAACTCGTTTATATGATGAAAACATGAATTCGAACTCGTTACCAAAGATAAAACACAAATTTCTACTCATTATAAAGGGAAAACACCAATTTCTGGCGATGTCAACTCATTATCAGGGAAAAAACCTTTTTTTTCTGCATGGACAAATCGTTACCAGAGAAAAACACAAATTTGAACTCGTTAATAAGAAGAAAACATGAATTTGAACTCGTTACCAAAGAAAAAAACTCAAACCTCTACTCGTTATAAAGGGAAAACACAAATTTCCGGCAATGTCAACTCGTTATCAGGGAAAAAGCCTTTTTTCCAGCAAGGACAACTCATTACCATATAAAAACACAAATTTGAACTCGTTAATATGATGAAAACATGAATTCGAACTCGTTACCAAAGATAAAACACAAATTTCGACTCGTTATAAAGGGAAAAACACAAATTTCCGGCGATGTCAACTCGTTATCAGAGAAAAAGCTTTCTTTCCAGCAAGGACAACTCGTTACCAGAGAAAAACCCCAATTTGAACTCGTTAATAAGATGAAAAAATGAATTCGAACTCGTTACCAATGATAAAACACAAATTTCTACTCATTATAAAGGGAAAACACCAATTTCGGGCGATGTCAACTCGTTATCAGTGAAAAAACCTTTTTTTCTGCATGGACAAATCGTTACCAGAGGAAAACGCAAATTTGAACTCGTTAATAAGAAGAAAACATGAATTCGAACTCGTTACCAAAGAAAAAACACAAATTTCTACTCGTTATAAAGGGAAAAACACAAATTTCCGGCGATGTCAACTCGTTATCAGGGAAAAAGCCTCTTTTCCAGCAAGGACAACTCGTTACCAGAGAAAAACACTAATTTGAACTCGTTAATATGATGAAAACATGAATTCGAACTCGTTAACAAAGATAAAACACAAATTTCTACTCATTATAATGGGAAAACACCAATTTCCGGCGATGTCAACTCGTTATCAGGGAAAAAACCTTTTTTCTGCATGGACAAATCGTTACCAGAGAAAAACACAAATTTGAACTCATTAATAAGAAGAAAACATGAATTCGAACTCGTTACCAAAGAAAAACTCAAACCTCTACTCGTTATAAAGGGAAAACAAAAATTTCCGGCAATGTCAACTCGTTATCAGGGAAAAAGCATTTTTTCCAGCAAGGACATCTCGTTACCATATAAAAACACAAATTGGAACTCGTTAATATGATGAAAACATGAATTCGAACTCGTTACCAAAGATAAAACACAAATTTCTACTCGTTATAAAGGGAAAAACACAAATTTCCGGCGATGTCAACTCGTTATGAGGGAAAAAGCTTTTTTTCCAGCAAGGACAACTCGTTACCGAGAGAAAACCCTAATTTGAACTCGTTAATATGATGAAAACATGAATTCGAACTCGTTACCAATGATAAAACACAAATTTCTACTCATTATAAAGGGAAAACACCAATTTCGGGCGATGTCAACTCGTTATCAGTGAAAAAACCTTTTGTTGTGCACGGACAAATCGTTACCAGAGCAAAACACAAATTTGAACTCATTAATAAGAAGAAAACATGAATTTGAACTCGTTACCAAAGAAAAAACACAAATTTCTACTCGTTATAAAGGGAAAAACACAAATTTCCGGCGATGTTAACTCGTTATCAGGGAAAAAGCCTTTTTTCCAGCAAGGACAACTCGTTACCAGAGAAAAACACTAATTTGAACTCGTTAATATGATGAAAACATGAATTCGAACTTGTTACGAAAGATAAAACACAAATTTCTACTCATTATAAAGGGAAAACACCAATTTCCGGCGATGTCAACTCGTTATCTGGGAAAAAACATTTTTTTTCTGCATAGACAAATCGTTACCAGAGCAAAACACAAATTTGAACTCGTTAATAAGAAGAAAATATGAATTTGAACTCGTTACCAAAGAAAAAACTCAAACCTCTACTCGTTATAAAGGGAACACACAAATTTCCGGCAATGTCAACTCGTTATCTGGGAAAAAGCCTTTTTTCCAGCAAGGACAACTCGTTACCATATAAAAATACAAATTTGAACTCGTTAATATGATGAAAACATGAATTCGAACTCGTTACGAAAGATAAAACACAAATTTCTACTCATTATAAAGGGAAAACACCAATTTCCGGCGATGTCAACTCGTTATCAGGGAAAAAGCCTTTTTTTTAGCAAGGACAACTCGTTACCATATAAAAATACAAATTTGAACTCGTTAATATGATGAAAATATGAATTCAAACTCGTTACCAAAGATAAAACACAAATTTCTACTCGTTATAAAGGGAAAAACAAAAATTTCCGGTGATGTCAACTCGTTATCAGGGAAAAAGTTTTTTCCAGCAAGGACAACTCGTTACCAGAAAAAAACCCTAATTCGAACTCGTTAATATGATGAAAACATGATTTCGAACTCGTTACCAATGATAAAACACAAATTTCTACACATTATCGAGGGAAAACACCAATTTCGGGTGATGTCAACTCGTTATCAGTGAAAAAACCTTTTTTTCTGCATGGACAAATCGTTACCAGAGCGAAACACAAATTTGAACTCGTTAATAAGAAGAAAACCTGAATTCGAACTCGTTACCAAAGAAAAAACACAAATTTCTACTCGTTATAAAGGGAAAAACACAAATTTCCGGCGATGTCAACTCGTTATCAGGGAAAAAGCTTTTTTTCCAGCAAGGACATCTCGTTACCAGAGAAAAACCCCAATTTGAACTCGTTAATAAGATGAAAACATGAATTCGAACTCATTACCAATGATAAAACACAAATTTCTACTCATTATAAAGGGAAAACACCAATTTCGGGCGATGTCAACTCGTTATCAGTGAAAAAACCTTTTTTTCTGCATGGACAAAATGTTACCAGAGAAAAACACAAATTTGAACTCGTTAATAAGAAGAAAACATGAATTCGAACTCGTTACCAAAGAAAAAACACAAATTTCTACTCGTTATAAAGGGAAAAACACAAATTTCCGGCGATGTCAACTCGTTATCGTGGAAAAAGCCTTTTTTCCAAAGCAAGGACAACTCATTACCAGAGAAAAACACTAATTTGAACTCATTAATATGATGAAAACATGAATTCGAACTCGTTACCTAAGATAAAACACAAATTTCTACTCTTTATAAAGGGAAAACACCAATTTCCGGTGATGTCAACTCGTTATCGTGGAAAAAACCTTTTTTTCTGCATGGACAAATCGTTACCAGAGAAAAACACAAATTTGAACTCATTAATAAGAAGAAAACATGAATTCGAACTCGTTACCAAAGAAAAAACACAAATTTCTACACGTTATAAAGGGAAAAACACAAATTTCCGGCGATGTCAACTCGTTATCAGGGAAAAAGCCTTTTTTCCATCAAGGACAACTCGTTACCAGAGAAAAACACTAATTTGAACTCGTTAATATGATGAAAACATGAATTCGAACTCGTTACCAAAGAAAAAACACAAATTTCTACTCGTTATAAAGGGAAAAACACAAATTTCCGGCGATGTCAACTCGTTATCAGGGAAAAAGCTTTTTTCCAAAGCAAGGACAACTCGTTACCGAGAGAAAAACCCCAATTTGAACTCGTTAATAAGATGAAAACATGAATTCGAACTCATTACCAATGATAAAACACAAATTTCTACTCATTATAAAGGGAAAACACCAATTTCGGGCGATGTCAACTCGATATCAGTGAAAATACCTTTTTTTCTGCATGGACAAAACGTTACCAGAGAAAAACACAAATTTGAACTCGTTAATAAGAAGAAAACATGAATTCGAACTCGTTACCAAAGAAAAAACACAAATTTCTACTCGTTATAAAGGGAAAAACACAAATTTCCGGCAATGTCAACTCGTTATCAGGGAAAAAGCCTTTTTTCCAGCAAGGACAACTCGTTACCATATAAAAACACAAATTTGAACTCGTTAATATGATGAAAATATGAATTCGAACTCGTTACGAAAGATAAAACACAAATTTCTACTCGTTATAAAGGGAAAAACACAAATTTCCGGCGATGTCAACTCGTTATCGGGGAAAAAGCTTTTTTCCAAAGCAAGGACAACTCGTTACCGAGAGAAAAACCCTAATTTGAACTCGTTAATATGATGAAAACATGAATTCGAACTCGTTACCAATGATAAAACACAAATTTCTACTCATTATAAAGGGAAAACACCAATTTCGGGCGATGTCAACTCGTTATCAGTGAAAAAACCTTTTTTTGTGCACGGACAAATCGTTACCAGAGCAAAACACAAATTTGAACTCATTAATAAGAAGAAAAAATGAATTTGAACTCGTTACCAAAGAAAAAACACAAATTTCTACTCGTTATAAAGGGAAAAACACAAATTTCCGGCGATGTTAACTCGTTATCAGGGAAAAAGCCTTTTTTCCAGCAAGGGCAAATCGTTACCAGAGAAAAACACTAATTTGAACTCGTTAATATGATGAAAACATGAATTCGAACTTGTTACGAAAGATAAAACACAAATTTCCACTCATTATAAAGGGAAAACACCAATTTCCGGCGATGTCAACTCGTTATCTGGGAAAAAACATTTTTTTTCTGCATAGACAAATCGTTACCAGAGCAAAACACAAATTTGAACTCGTTAATAAGAAGAAAACATGAATTCGAACTCGTTACCAAAGAAAAAACACAAATTTCTACTCGTTATAAAGGGAAAAACACAAATTTCCGGCGATGTCAACTCGTTATCAGGGAAAAAGCCTCTTTTCCAGCAAGGACAACTCGTTACCAGATAAAAACACTAATTTGAACTCGTTAATATGATGAAAACATGAATTCGAACTCGTTAACAAAGATAAAACACAAATTTCTACTCATTATAATGGGAAAACACCAATTTCCGGCGATGTCAACTCGTTATCAGGGAAAAAACCTTTTTTCTGCATGGACAAATCGTTACCAGAGAAAAACACAAATTTGAACTCATTAATAAGAAGAAAACATGAATTCGAACTCGTTACCAAAGAAAAAACTCAAACCTCTACTCGTTATAAAGGGAAAACAAAAATTTCCGGCAATGTCAACTTATTATCAGGGAAAAAGCATTTTTTCCAGCAAGGACAACTCATTACCATATAAAAACACAAATTTGTACTCGTTAATATGATGAAAACATCAATTCGAACTCGTTACCAAAGATAAAACACAAATTTCTACTCGTTATAAAGGGAAAAACACAAATTTCCGGCGATGTCAACTCGTTATCAGAGAAAAAGCTTTTTTCCAAAGCAAGTACAACTCGTTACCGAGAGAAAAACCCCAATTTGAACTCGTTAATAAGATGAAAACATGAATTCGAACTCGTTACCAATGATAAAACACAAATTTCTACTCATTATAAAGGGAAAACACCAATTTCGGGCGATGTCAACTCGTTATCGGTGAAAAACCCTTTTTTTGTGCATGGACAAATCGTTACCGAGATCAAAACACAAATTTGAACTCGTTAATTAGAAGAAAACATGAATTCGAACTCGTTACCAAAGAAAAAACACAAATTTCTACTCGTTATAAAGGGAAAAACACAAATTTCCGGCGATGTCAACTCGTTATCAGGGAAAAAGCCTCTTTTCCAGCAAGGACAACTCATTACCAGAGAAAAACACTAATTTGAACTCGTTAATATGATGAAAACATGAATTCGAACTCGTTACCAAAGATAAAACACAAATTTCTACTCATTATAAAGGGAAAACACCAATTTCCGGCGATGTCAACTCGTTATCAGGGAAAAAACCATTTTTCTCCATGGACAAATCGTTACCAGAGAAAAATACAAATTTGAACTAATTAATAAGAAGAAAACATGAATTCGAACTCGTTACCAAAGAAAAAACTCAAACGTCTACTCGTTATAAAGGGAAAACAAAAATTTCCGGCAATGTCAACTCGTTATCAGGGAAAAAGCCTTTTTTCCAGCAAGGACAACTCGTTACCAAATAAAAACACAAATTGGAACTCGTTAATATGATGAAAACATGAATTCGAACTCGTTACCAAAGAAAAAAATCAAACCTCTACTCGTTATAAAGGGAAAACACAAATTTCCGGCAACGTCAACTCGTTATCAGGGAAAAAGCCTTTTTTCCAGCAAGGACAACTCGTTACCATATAAAAACACAAATTTGAACTCGTTAATATGATGAAAACATGAATTCGAACTCGTTACCAAAGATAAAACACAAATTTCTAATCATTATAAAGGGAAAACACCAATTTCCGGCGATGTCAACTCGTTATCAGAGAAAAAACCTTTTTTTCTGCATGGACAAATCGTTACCAGAGTAAAACACAAATTCGAACTCGTTAATAAGAAGAAAACATGAATTCGAACTCGTTACCAAAGAAAAAACACAAATTTCTACTCGTTATAAAAGGGAAAACACAAATTTCCGGCGATGTCAACTCGTTATCAGGGAAAAAGCTTTTTTCCAGCAAGGACAACTCGTTACCAGAGAAAAACCCTAATTTGAACTCGTTAATAAGAAGAAAATATGAATTTGAACTCATTACCAAAGAAAAAACACAAATTTCTACTCGTTATAAAGGGAAAAACACAAATTTCCGGCGATGTCAACTCGTTATCAGGGAAAAAGCCTTTTTTCCAGCAAGGACAACTCGTTACTAGAGAAAAACACTAATATGAACTCGTTAAAATGATGAAAACATGAATTCGAACTCGTTAGAAAAGATAAAACACAAATTTCTACTCGTTATAAAGGGAAAAACACAAATTTCCGACGATGTCAACTCGTTATCAGGGAGAAAGCCTTTTATCCAGCAAGGACAACTCGTTACCATATTAAACACAAATTTGAACTCGTCAATATGATGAAAACATGAATTCGAACTCGTTACCAATGATAAAACACAAATTTCTACTCATTATAAAGGGAAAACACCAATTTCGGGTGATGTCAACTCGTTATCAGTGAAAAAACCTTTCTTTCTACATGGACAAATCATTACCAGAGCAAAACACAAATTTGAACTCGTTAATAAGAAGAAAACATGAATTCGAACTCGTTACCAAAGAAAAAACACAAATTTCTACTCGTTATAAAGGGAAAAACACAAATTTCCGGCGATGTCAACTCGTTATCAGAGAAAAAGCCTTTTTCCGGCAAGGACAACTCGTTACCGAGAAAAAACACTAATTTGAACTCGTTAATATGATGAAAACATGAATTCGAACTCGTTACCAAAGATAAAACACAAATTTCTACTCATTATAAAGGGAAAACACCAATTTCTGGCGATGTCAACTCATTATCAGGGAAAAAACCTTTTTTTCTGCATGGACAAATCGTTACCAGAGAAAAACACAAATTTGAACTCGTTAATAAGAAGAAAACATGAATTTGAACTCGTTACCAAAGAAAAAAACTCAAACCTCTACTCGTTATAATGGGAAAACACAAATTTCCGGCAATGTCAACTCGTTATCAGGGAAAAAGCCTTTTTCCAGCAAGGACAACTCGTTACCATATAAAAACACAAATTTGAACTCGTTAATATGATGAAAACATGAATTCGAACTCGTTACCAAAGATAAAACACAAATTTCTACTCGTTATAAAGGGAAAAACACAAATTTCCGGCGATGTCAACTCGTTATCAGAGAAAAAGCTTTCTTTCCAGCAAGGACAACTCGTTACCAGAGAAAAACCCCAATTTGAACTCGTTAATGAGATGAAAACATGAATTTGAACTCGTTACCAATGATAAAACACAAATTTCTACTCATTATAATGGGAAAACACCAATTTCGGGCGATGTCAACTCGTTATCAGTGAAAAAACCTTTTTTCTGCATGGACAAATCGTTACCAGAGCAAAACGCAAATTTGAACCCGTTAATAAGAAGAAAACATGAATTCGAACTCGTTACCAAAGAAAAAACACAAATTTCTACTCGTTATAAAGGGAAAAACACAAATTTCCGGCGATGTCAACTCGTTATCAGGGAAAAAGCCTCTTTTCCAGCAAGGACAACTCGTTACCAGAGAAAAACACTAATTTGAACTCGTTAATATGATGAAAACATGAATTCGAACTCGTTAACAAAGATAAAACACAAATTTCTACTCATTATAATGGGAAAACACCAATTTCCGGCGATGTCAAATCGTTATCAGGGAAAAAACCTTTTTTCTGCATGGACAAATCGTTACCAGAGAAAAACACAAATTTGAACTCATTAATAAGAAGAAAACATGAATTCGAACTCGTTACCAAAGAAAAAACTCAAACCTCTACTCGTTATAAAGGGAAAACAAAAATTTCTGGCAATGTCAACTCGTTATCAGGGAAAAAGCATTTTTTCCAGCAAGGACAACTCGTTACCATATAAAAACACAAATTGGAACTCGTTAATATGATGAAAACATGAATTCGAACTCGTTACCAAAGATAAAACACAAATTTCTACTCGTTATAAAGGGAAAAACACAAATTTCCGGCGATGTCAACTCGTTATCAGGGAAAAAGCTTTTTTTCCAGCAAGGACAACTCGTTACCAGAGAAAAACCCTAATTTGAACTCGTTAATATGATGAAAACATGAATTCGAACTCGTTACCAATGATAAAACACAAATTTCTACTCATTATAAAGGGAAAACACCAATTTCGGGCGATGTCAACTCGTTATCAGTGAAAAAACCTTCTTTTGTGCACGGACAAATCGTTACCAGAGCAAAACACAAATTTGAACTCATTAATAAGAAGAAAACATGAATTTGAACTCGTTACCAAAGAAAAAACACAAATTTCTACTCGTTATAAAGGGAAAAACACAAATTTCCGGCGATGTTAACTCGTTATCAGGGAAAAAGCCTTTTTTCCAAAAAAGACAACTCGTTACCAGAGAAAAACACTAATTTGAACTCGTTAATATGATGAAAACATGAATTCGAACTTGTTACGAAAGATAAAACACAAATTTCTACTCATTATAAAGGGAAAACACCAATTTCCGGCGATGTCAACTCGTTATCTGGGAAAAAACATTTTTTTTCAGCATAGACAAATCGTTACCAGAGCAAAACACAAATTTGAACTCGTTAATAAGAAGAAAATATGAATTTGAACTCGTTACCAAAGAAAAAACTCAAACCTCTACTCGTTATAAAGGGAAAACACAAATTTCCGGCAATGTCAACTCGTTATCATGGAAAAAGCCTTTTTTCCAGCAAGGACAACTCGTTACCATATAAAAACACAAATTTGAACTCGTTAATATGATGAAAACATGAATTCGAACTCGTTACCAAAGATAAAACACAAATTTCTACTCATTATAAAGGGAAAACACCAATTTCCGGCGATGTCAACTCGTTATCAGGGAAAAAGCCTTTTTTTTAGCAAGGACAACTCGTTACCATATAAAAATACAAATTTGAACTCGTTAATATGATGAAAATATGAATTCAAACTCGTTACCAAAGATAAAACACAAATTTCTACTCGTTATAAAGGGAAAAACAAAAATTTCCGGTGATGTCAACTCGTTATCAGGGAAAAAGTTTTTTCCAGCAAGGACAACTCATTACCAGAAAAAAAAACCCTAATTCGAACTCGTTAATATGATGAAAACATGAATTCGAACTCGTTACCAATGATAAAACACAAATTTCTACACATTATCGAGGGAAAACACCAATTTCGGATGATGTCAACTCGTTATCAGTGAAAAAACCTTTTTTTCTGCATGGACAAGTGGTTACCAGAGCGAAACACAAATTTGAACTCGTTAATAAGAAGAAAACGTGAATTCGAACTCGTTACCAAAGAAAAAACACAAATTTCTACTCGTTATAAAGTGAAAAACACAAATTTCCGGCGATGTCAACTCGTTATCAGGGAAAAAGCTTTTTTTCCAGCAAGGACATCTCGTTACCAGAGAAAAACCCCAATTTGAACTCGTTAATAAGATGAAAACATGAATTCGAACTCATTACCAATGATAAAACACAAATTTCTATTCATTATAAAGGGAAAACACCAATTTCGGGCGATGTCAACTCGTTATCAATGAAAAAACCTTTTTTTCTGCATGGACAAAACGTTACCAGAGAAAAACACAAATTTGAACTCGTTAATAAGAAGAAAACATGAATTCGAACTCGTTACCAAAGAAAAAACACAAATTTCAACTCGTTATAAAGGGAAAAACACAAATTTCCGGCGATGTCAACTCGTTATCAGGGAAAAAGCCTTTTTTCCAGCAAGGACAACTCATTACCAGAGAAAAACAATAATTTGAACTCATTAATATGATGAAAACATGAATTCGAACTCGTTACCTAAGATAAAACACAAATTTCTACTCTTTATAAAGGGAAAACACCAATTTCCGGTGATGTCAACTCGTTATCAGGGAAAAAACCTTTTTTTCTGCATGGACAAATCGTTACCAGAGAAAAACACAAATTTGAACTCGTTAATAAGAAGAAAACATGAATTCGAACTCGTTACCAAAGAAAAAACACAAATTTCTACTCGTTATAAAGGGAAAAACACAAATTTCCGGCGATGTCAACTCGTTATCAGGGAAAAAGCCTTTTTTCCAGCAAGGACAACTCGTTACCAGAGAAAAACACTAATTTGAACTCGTTAATATGATGAAAACATGAATTCGAACTCGTTACCAAAGAAAAAACACAAATTTCTACTCGTTATAAAGGGAAAAACACAAATTTCCGGCGATGTCAACTCGTTATCAGGGAAAAAGCTTTTTTCCAGCAAGGACAACTCGTTACCAGAGAAAAACCCCAATTTGAACTCGTTAATAAGATGAAAACATGAATTCGAACTCATTACCAATGATAAAACACAAATTTCTACTCATTATAAAGGGAAAACACCAATTTCGGGCGATGTCAACTCGATATCAGTGAAAATACCTTTTTTCTGCATGGACAAAACGTTACCAGAGAAAAACACAAATTTGAACTCGTTAATAAGAAGAAAACATGAATTCGAACTCGTTACCAAAGAAAAAACACAAATTTCTACTCGTTATAAAGGGAAAAACACAAATTTCCGGCAATGTCAACTCGTTATCAGGGAAAAAGCCTTTTTTCCAGCAAGGACAACTCGTTACCATATAAAAACACAAATTTGAACTCGTTAATATGATGAAAATATGAATTCGAACTCGTTACCAAAGATAAAACACAAATTTCTACTCGTTATAAAGGGAAAAACACAAATTTCCGGCGATGTCAACTCGTTATCAGGGAAAAAGCTTTTTTTTTCCAGCAAGGACAACTCGTTACCGGAGAAAAACCCGAATTTGAACTCGTTAATAAGATGAAAACATGAATTCGAACTCGTTACCAATGATAAAACACAAATTTCTATTCATTATAAAGGGAAAACACCAATTTCGGGCGATGTCAACTCGTTATCAGTGAAAAAACCTTTTTTTCTGCATGGACAAATCGTTACCAGAGCAAAACACAAATTTGAACTCATTAATAAGAAGAAAACATGAATTTGAATTCGTTACCAAAGAAAAAACACAAATTTCTACTCGTTATAAAGGGAAAAACACAAATTTCCGGCGATGTCAACTCGTTATCAGGGAAAAAGCTTTTTTTCCAGCAAGGACAACTCGTTACCAGAGACAAACCCAAATTCGAACTCGTTAATAAGATGAAAACATGAATTCGAACTCGTTACCAATGATAAAACACAAATTTCTACTCATTATAAAGGGAAAACACCAATTTCGGGTGATGTCAACTCGTTATCAGTGAAAAAACCTTTTTCTGCATGGACAAATTATTACCAGAGCAAAACACAAATTTGAACTCGTTAATAAGAAGAAAACATGAATTCGAACTCGTTACCAAAGAAAAAACACAAATTTCTACTCGTTATAAAGGGAAAAACACAAATTTCCGGCGATGTCAACTCGTTATCAGGGAAAAAGCCTTTTTTCCAGCAAGGACAACTCGTTACCAGAGAAAAACACTAATTTGAACTCGTTAATATGATGAAAACATGAATTCGAACTCGTTACCAAAGATAAAACACAAATTTCTACTCATTATAAAGGGAAAACACCAATTTCCGGCGATGTCAACTCGTTATCAGGGAAAAAACCTTTTATTCTGCATGGAAAAATCGTTACCAGAGAAAAACACAAATTTGAACTCGTTAATAAGAAGAAAACATGAATTTGAACTCGTTACCAAAGAAAAAACTCAAACCTCTACTCGTTATAAAGGGAAAACACAAATTTCCGGCAATGTCAACTCGTTATCAGGGAAAAAGCCTTTTTTCCAGCAAGGACAACTCATTACCATATAAAAACACAAATTTGAACTCGTTAATATGATGAAAACATGAATTCGAACTCGTTACCAAAGATAAAACACAAATTTCTACTCGTTATAAAGGGAAAAACACAAATTTCCGGCGATGTCAACTCGTTATCAGAGAAAAAGCTTTTTTCCAGCAAGTACAACTCGTTACCAGAGAAAAACCCCAATTTGAACTCGTTAATAAGATGAAAACATGAATTCGAACTCGTTACCAATGATAAAACACAAATTTCTACTCATTATAAAGGGAAAACACCAATTTCGGGCGATGTCAACTCGTTATCAGTGAAAAACCCTTTTTTTGTGCATGGACAAATCGTTACCAGATCAAAACACAAATTTGAACTCGTTAATTAGAAGAAAACATGAATTCGAACTCGTTACCAAAGAAAAAACACAAATTTCTACTCGTTATAAAGGGAAAAACACAAATTTCCGGCGATGTCAACTCGTTATCAGGGAAAAAGCCTCTTTTCCAGCAAGGACAACTCATTACCAGAGAAAAACACTAATTTGAACTCGTTAATATGAGGAAAACATGAATTCGAACTCGTTACCAAAGATAAAACACAAATTTCTACTCATTATAAAGGGAAAACACCAATTTCTGGCGATGTCAACTCGTTATCAGGGAAAAAACCATTTTTCTCCATGGACAAATCGTTACCAGAGAAAAATACAAATTTGAACTAATTAATAAGAAGAAAACATGAATTCGAACTCGTTACCAAAGAAAAAACTCAAACCTCTACTCGTTATAAAGGGAAAACAAAAATTTCCGGCAATGTCAACTCGTTATCAGGGAAAAAGCCTTTTTTCCAGCAAGGACAACTCGTTACCATATAAAAACACAAATTGGAACTCGTTAATATGATGAAAACATGAATTCGAACTCTTTACCAAAGATAAAACACAAATTTTTACTCGTTATAAAGGGAAAAACACAAATTTCCGGCGATGTCAACTCGTTATCAGGGAAAAAGCTTTTTTCCAAAGCAAGGACAACTCGTTACCGAGAGAAAAACCTAATTTGAACTCATTAATATGATGAAAACATGAATTCGAACTCGTTACCAATGATAAAACACAAATTTCTACTCATTATAAAGGGAAAACACCAATTTCGGGCGATGTCAACTCGTTATCAGTGAAAAAACCTTTTTTCAGCATGGACAAATCGTTACCAGAGCAAAACACAAATTTGAACTCGATAATAAGAAGAAAACATGAATTCGAACTCGTTACCAAAGAAAAAACACAAATTTCTACTCGTTATAAAGGGAAAAACACAAATTTCCGGCGATGTTAACTCGTTATCAGGGAAAAAGCCTTTTTTCCAGAGCAAGGACAACTCGTTACCAGAGAAAAACACTAATTTGAACTCGTTAATATGATGAAAACATGAATTCGAACTCGTTACCAAAGATAAAACACAAATTTCTATTCATTATAAAGGGGAACACCAATTTCCGGCGATGTCAACTTGTTATCAGGGAAAAAACCTTTTTTTCTGCATGGACAAATCATTACCAGAGAAAAACACAAATTTGAACTCGTTAATAAGAAGAAAACATGAATTCGAACTCGTTACCAAAGAAAAAACTCAAACCTCTACTCGTTATAAAGGGAAAACACAAATTTCCGGCAATGTCAACTCGTTATCAGGGAAAAAGCCTTTTTTCCAGCAAGGACAACTCATTACCATATAAAAACACAAATTTGAACCTGTTAATATGATGAAAACATGAATTCGAACTCGTTACCAAAGAAAAAACACAAATTTCTACTCGTTATAAAGGGAAAAACACAAATTTCCGGCGATGTCAACTCGTTATCGGGGAAAAAGCCTTTTTTCCAGCAAGGACAACTTGTTACCAGAGAAAAACACTAATTTGAACTCGTTAATATGATGAAAACATGAATTCGAACTCGTTACCAAAGATAAAACACAAATTTCTACTCATTATAAAGGGAAAACACCAACTTCCAGCGATGTCAACTCGTTATCAGGGAAAAAACCATTTTTCTCCATGTACAAATCGTTACCAGAGAAAAACACAAATTTGAAATCATTAATAAGAAGAAAATATGAATTCGAACTCGTTACCAAAGAAAAAACTCAAACCTCTACTCGTTATAAAGGGAAAACAAAAATTTCCGGCAATGTCAACTCGTTATCAGGGAAAAAGCCTTTTTTCCAGCAAGGACAACTCGTTACCATATAAAAACACAAATTGGAACTCGTTAATATGATGAAAACATGAATTCGAACTCGTTACCAAAGATAAAACACAAATTTCTACTCGTTATAAAGGGAAAAACACAAATTTCTGGCGATGTCAACTCGTTATCAGGGAAAAAGCTATTTTTCCAGCAAGGACAACTCGTTACCAGAGAAAAACCCTAATTTGAACTCGTTAATATGATGAAAACATGAATTCGAACTCGTTACCAATGATAAAACACAAATTTCTACTCATTATAAAGGGAAAACACCAATTTCGGGCAATGTCAACTCGTTATCAGTGAAAAAACATTTTTTTCTGCATGGACAAATCGTTACCAGAGCAAAACACAAATTTGAACTCGTTAATAAGAAGAAAACAAGAATTCAAACTCGTTACCAATGAAAAAACACAAATTTCTACTCGTTATAAAGGGAAAAACACAAATTTCCGGCGATGTTAACTCGTTATCAGGGAAAAAGCCTTTTTTCCAGAAAGGACAACTCGTTACCAGAGAAAAACACTAATTTGAACTCGTTAATATGATGAAAACATGAATTCGAACTCGTTACCAAAGATAAAACACAAATTTCTATTCATTATAAAAGGGAAACACCAATTTCCGGCGATGTCAACTTGTTATCAGGGAAAAAACCTTTTTTTCTGCATGGACAAATCATTACCAGAGAAAAACACAAATTTGAAATCGTTAATAAGAAGAAAACATGAATTCGAACTCGTTACCAAAGAAAAAACTCAAACCTCTACTCGTTATAAAGGGAAAACATAAATTTCCGGCAATGTCAACTCGTTATCAGGGAAAAAGCCTTTTTTCCAACAAGGACAACTCGTTACCATATAAAAACACAAATTTGAACTCGTTAATATGATGAAAACATGAATTTGAACTCGTTACCAAAGATAAAACACAAATTTCTACTCGTTATAAAGGGAAAAACACAAATTTCCGGCGATGTCAACTCGTTATCAGGGAAAAAGCCTTTTTTCCAAAGAAGGACAACTCGTTACTAGAGAAAAACACTAATTTGAACTCGTTAATATGATGAAAACATGAATTCGAACTCGTTACCAAAGATAAAACATTAATTTCTACTCATTATAAAGGGAAAACACCAATTTCCGGCGATGTCAACTCGTTATCAGGGAAAAAACCTTTTTTCTTGCATGGACAAATCGTTACCAGAGAAAAACACAAATTTGAACTCGTTAATAAGAAGAAAACATGAATTTTAACTCGTTACCAAAGAAAAAACTCAAACCTCTACTCGTTATAAAGGGAAAACACAAATTTCCGGCAATGTCAACTCGTTATCAAGGAAAAAGCCTTTTTCCAAAGAACGACAACACGTTACCATATAAAAACACAAATTTGAACTCGTTAATATGATGAAAACATGAATTCGAACTCGTTACCAAAGATAAAACACAAATTTCTACTCATTATAAAGGGAAAACACCAATTTCCGGCGATGTCAACTCGTTATCAGGGAAAAAACCTTTTTTCTCGCATGGACAAATCGTTACCGCAGTAAAACACAAATTTGAACTCGTTAATAAGAAGAAAAAAATGAATTCGAACTCGTTACCAAATAAAAAACACAAATTTTTACTCGTTATAAAGGGAAAACACAAATTTCCGGCGATGTCAACTCGTTATCGGGGAAAAAGCTTTTTTCCAAAGCAAGGACAACTCGTTACCGAGAGAAAAACCGTAATTTGAACTCGTTAATAAGAAGAAAATATGAATTTGAACTCGTTACCAAAGAAAAAACACAAATTTCTACTCGTTATAAAGGGAAAAACACAAATTTCCGGCGATGTCAAATCGTTATCAGGGAAAAAGCCTTTTTTCCAGCAAGGACAACTCGTTACCAGAGAAAAACGCTAATTTGAACTCGTTAATATGATGAAAACATGAATTCGAACTCGTTACCAAAGATAAAACACAAATTTCTACTCGTTATAAAGGAAAAACACAAATTTCCGGCGATGTCAACTCGTTATCGGGGAAAAGCCTTTTTTCCAGCAAGGACAACTCGTTACCAGAGAAAAACACTAATTTGAACTCGTTAATATGATGAAAACATGAATTCGAACTCGTTACCAAAGATAAAACACAAATTTCTACTCGTTATAAAGGGAAAAACACAAATTTCCGACGATGTCAACTCGTTATCAGGGAGAAAGCCTTTTTTCCAGCAAGGACAACTCGTTACCATATTAAACACAAATTTGAACTCGTTAATATGATGAAAACATGAATTTGAACTTGTTACCAAAGATAAAACACAAATTTCTACTCATTATAAAGGGAAAACACCAATTTCCGGCGATGTCAACACGTTATCAGGGAAAAAACATTTTTTTTCTGCATAGACAAATCGTTACCAAGGCAAAACACAAATTTGAACTCGTTAATAAGAAGAAAATATGAATTTGAACTCGTTACCAAAGATAAAACACAAATTTCTACTCGTTATAAAGGGAAAAACACAAATTTCTGGCGAGTTCAACTCGTTATCAGGGAAAAAGCCTTTTTCCACCAAGGACAACTCGCTACCAGAGAAAAACCTTAATTTGAACTCGTTAATATGATGAAAACATGAATTTGAACTCGTTACCAAAGATAAAACACAAATTTCTACTCATTATAAAGGGAAAACACCAATTTCCGGCGATGTCAACTCGTTATCAGGGAAAAAACCTTTTCTTCTGCATGGACAAATCGTTACCAGAGAAAAACACAAATTTGAACTCGTTAATAAGAAGAAAACATGAATTCGAACTCGTTACCAACGAAAAAACTCAAACCTCTACTCGTTATAAAGGGAAAACACAAATTTCCGGCAATGTCAACTCGTTATCAGGGAAAAAGCCTTTTTTCCTGCAAGGACAACTCTTTACCATATAAAAACACAAATTGGAACTCGTTAATATGATGAAAACATGAATTTGAACTCGTTACCAAAGATAAAACACAAATTTCTACTCGTTATAAAGGGAAAAACACAAATTTCCGGCGATGTCAACTCGTTATCTGGGAAAAAGCTTTTTTTCCAGCAAGGACAACTCGTTACCAGAGAAAAACCCTAATTTGAACTCGTTAATATGATGAAAACATGAATTCGAACTCGTTACCAATGATAAAACACAAATTTCTACTCATTATAAAGGGAAAACACCAATTTCGGGCGATGTCAACTCGTTATCAGTGAAAAAACCTTTTTTCCTGCATGGACAAATCGTTACCAGAGCAAAACACAAATTTGAACTCGTTAATAAGAAGAAAACATGAATTCGAACTCGTTACCAAAGAAAAAACACAAATTTCTACTCATTATAAAGGGAAAAACACAAATTTCCGGCGATGTTAACTCGTTATCAGGGAAAAAGCCTTTTTTCTAGCAAGGACAACTCATTACCAGAGAAAAACACTAATTTGAAGTCGTTAATATGATGAAAACATGAATTCAAACTCGTTACCAAAGATAAAACACAAATTTCTATTCATTATAAAGGGGAAACACCAATTTCCGGCGATGTCAACTTGTTATCAGGGAAAAAACCTTTTTTCTGCATGGACAAATCAATACCAGAGAAAAACACAAATTTGAACTCGTTAATAAGAAGAAAACATGAATTCTAACTCGTTACCAAAGAAAAAACTCAAACCTCTACTCGTTATAAAGGGAAAACACAAATTTCCTGCAATGTCAACTTGTTATCAGGGAAAAAGCCTTTTATCCAGCAAGGACAACTCGTTACCATATAAAAACACTAATTTGAACTCGTTAATATGATGAAAACATGAATTCGAACTCGTTACCAAAAAAAAAACACAAATTTCTACTCGTTATAAAGGGAAAAACACAAATTTCCGGCGATGTCAACTCGTTATCAGGGAAAAAGCCTTTTTTCCAGCAAGGACAACTCGTTACCAGAGAAAAACACTAATTTGAACTCGTTAATATGATGAAAACATGAATTCGAACTCCTTACCAAAAATAAAACACAAATTTCTACTCATTATAAAGGGAAAACACCAATTTCCGGCGATGTCAACTCGTTATCAGGGAAAAAACCTTTTTTCTGCATGGACAAATCGTTACCAGAGAAAAACACAAATTTGAACTCGTTAATAAGAAGAAAACATGAATTCGAACTCGTTACCAAAGAAAAAAATCAAACCTCTACTCGTTATAAAGGGAAAACACAAATTTCCGGCAATTTCAACTCGTTATCAGGGGAAAAGCCTTTTTTCCAGCAAGGACAACTCGTTACCATATAAAAACACAAATTTGAACTCGTTAATATGATGAAAACATGAATTCGAACTCGTTACCAAAGATAAAACAC
Organism: Gentiana straminea; assembly: GCA_036785695.1. Classification (NCBI taxonomy): domain Eukaryota; kingdom Viridiplantae; phylum Streptophyta; class Magnoliopsida; order Gentianales; family Gentianaceae; genus Gentiana; species Gentiana straminea. Next base: position 49,313 of record JAVUPR010000121.1, on the reverse strand, counting down.
AAATTTCTACTCGTTATAAAGGGAAAAACACAAATTTCCGGCGATGTCAACTCGTTATCAGGGAAAAAGCTTTTTTTCCAGCAAGGACAACTCGTTACCAGAGAAAAACACTAATTTGAACTCGTTAATATGATGAAAACATGAATTCGAACTCGTTACCAAAGATAAAACATTTATTTCTACTCATTATAAAGGGAAAACACCAATTTCCGGCGATGTCAACTCGTTATCAGGGAAAAAACCTTTTTTCTGCATGGAGAAATCGTTACCAGAGAAAAACACAAATTTGAACTCGTTAATAAGAAGAAAACATGAATTTGAACTCGTTACCAAAGAAAAAACTCAAACCTCTACTCGTTATAAAGGGACAACACAAATTTCCGGCAATGTCAACTCGTTATCAGGGAAAAAGCCTTTTTTCCAGCAAGGACAACTCGTTACCAAATAAAAACACAAATTTGAACTCGTTAATATGATGAAAACATGAATTCGAACTCGTTACCAAAGATAAAACACAAATTTCTACTCATTATAAAGGGAAAACACCAATTTCCGGCGATGTCAACTCGTTATCAGGGAAAAAAACCTTTTTTTCTGCATGGACAAATCGTTACCAGAGAAAAACCCTAATTTGAACTCGTTAATATGATGAAAACATGAATTCGAACTCGTTACCAATGATAAAACACAAATTTCTACTCATTATAAAGGGAAAACACCAATTTCGGGCGGTGTCAACTCGTTATCAGTGAAAAAACATTTTTTTCTGCATGGACAAATCGTTACCAGAGCAAAACACAAATTTGAACTCGTTAATAAGAAGAAAACATGAATTCGAACTCGTTACCAAAGAAAAAACACAAATTTCTACTCGTTATAAAGGGAAAAACACAAATTTCCGGCGATGTCAACTCGTTATCAGGGAAAAAGCTTTTTTCCAGCAAGGACAACTCGTTACCAGAGAAAAACCCTAATTTGAACTCGTTAATATGATGAAAACATGAATTCGAACTCGTTACCAATGATAAAACACAAATTTCTACTCATTATAAAGGGAAAACACCAATTTCGGGCGGTGTCAACTCGTTATCAGTGAAAAAACATTTTTTTCTGCATGGACAAATCGTTACCAGAGCAAAACACAAATTTGAACTCGTTAATAAGAAGAAAACATGAATTCGAACACGTTACCAAAGAAAAAACACAAATTTCTACTCGTTATAAAGGGAAAAACACAAATTTCCGGCGATGTCAACTCGTTATCAGGGAAAAAGCCTTTTTTCCAGCAAGGACAACTCGTTACCAGAGAAAAACACTAATTTGAACTCTTTAATATGATGAAAACATGAATTCGAACTCCTTACCAAAAATAAAACACAAATTTCTACTCATTATAAAGGGAAAACACCAATTTCCGGCGATGTCAACTCGTTATCAGGGAAAAAACCTTTTTTCTGCATGGACAAATCGTTACCAGAGAAAAACACAAATTTGAACTCGTTAATAAGAAGAAAACATGAATTCGAACTCGTTACCAAAGAAAAAAATCAAACCTCTACTCGTTATAAAGGGAAAACACAAATTTCCGGCAATTTCAACTCGTTATCGGGGAAAAGCCTTTTTCCAAAGCAAGGACAACTCGTTACCATATAAAAACACAAATTTGAACTCGTTAATATGATGAAAACATGAATTCGAACTCGTTACCAAAGATAAAACACAAATTTCTACTCGTTATAAAGGGAAAAACACAAATTTCCGGCGATGTCAACTCGTTATCGGGGAAAAAGCTTTTTTCCGAAAGGACAACTCGTTACCGAGAGAAAAACACTAATTTGAACTCGTTAATATGATGAAAACATGAATTCGAACTCGTTACCAAAGATAAAACATTTATTTCTACTCATTATAAAGGGAAAACACCAATTTCCGGCGATGTCAACTCGTTATCAGGGAAAAAACCTTTTTTCTGCATGGAGAAATCGTTACCAGAGAAAAACACAAATTTGAACTCGTTAATAAGAAGAAAACAAGAATTTGAACTCGTTACCAAAGAAAAAACTCAAACCTCTACTCGTTATAAAGGGACAACACAAATTTCCGGCAATGTCAACTCGTTATCAGGGAAAAAGCCTTTTTTCCAAAGAAGGACAACTCGTTACCAAATAAAAACACAAATTTGAACTCGTTAATATGATGAAAACATGAATTCGAACTCGTTACCAAAGATAAAACACAAATTTCTACTCATTATAAAGGGAAAACACCAATTTCCGGCGATGTCAACTCGTTATCAGGGAAAAAAACCTTTTTTTCTGGCATGGACAATCGTTACCCGAGAAAAACCCTAATTTGAACTCGTTAATATGATGAAAACATGAATTCGAACTCGTTACCAATGATAAAACACAAATTTCTACTCATTATAAAGGGAAAACACCAATTTCGGGCGGTGTCAACTCGTTATCAGTGAAAAAACATTTTTTTCTGCATGGACAAATCGTTACCAGAGCAAAACACAAATTTGAACTCGTTAATAAGAAGAAAACATGAATTCGAACTCGTTACCAAAGAAAAAACACAAATTTCTACTCGTTATAAAGGGAAAAACACAAATTTCCGGCGATGTCAACTCGTTATCGGGAAAAAGCTTTTTTCCGGCAAGGACAACTCGTTACCGAGAGAAAAACCCTAATTTGAACTCGTTAATATGATGAAAACATGAATTCGAACTCGTTACCAATGATAAAACACAAATTTCTACTCATTATAAAGGGAAAACACCAATTTCGGGCGGTGTCAACTCGTTATCGGTGAAAAAACATTTTTTTCTCGCATGGACAAATCGTTACCGAGCAAAACACAAATTTGAACTCGTTAATAAGAAGAAAACATGAATTCGAACTCGTTACCAAAGAAAAAACACAAATTTCTACTCGTTATAAAGGGAAAAACACAAATTTCCAGCGATGTCAACTCGTTATCAGGGAAAAAGCCTTTTTTCCAGCAAGGACAACTCGTTACCAGAGAAAAACACTAATTTGAACTCTTTAATATGATGAAAACATGAATTCGAACTCCTTACCAAAAATAAAACACAAATTTCTACTCATTATAAAGGGAAAACACCAATTTCCGGCGATGTCAACTCGTTATCAGGGAAAAAACATTTTTTTCTGCATAGACAAATCATTACCAGAGTAAAACACAAATTCGAACTCGTTAATAAGAAGAAAACATGAATTCGAACTCGTTACCAAAGAAAAAACACAAATTTCTACTCGTTATAAAGGGAAAAACACAAATTTCCGGCGATGTCAACTCGTTATCAGGGAAAAAGCTTTTTTTCCAGCAAGGACAACTCGTTACCAGAGAAAAACCTTAATTTGAACTCGTTAATATGATGAAAACATGAATTCGAACTCGTTACCAAAGATAAAACACAAATTTCTACTCATTATAAAGGCAAAACATCAATTTCCGGTGATGTCAACTCGTTATCAGGGAAAAAAACATTTTTTTCTGCATAGACAAACGTTACCAGAGCAAAACACAAATTTGAACTCGTTAATAAGAAGAAAATATGAATTTGAACTCGTTACCAAAGAAAAAACACAAATTTCTACACGTTATAAAGGGAAAAACACAAATTTCCGGCGATGTCAACTCGTTATCAGGGAAAAAGCCTTTTTTCCAGCAAGGACAACTCGTTACCAGAGAAAAACACTAATTTGAACTCGTTAATATGATGAAAACATGAATTTGAACTCATTACCAAAGATAAAACACAAATTTCTACTCGTTATAAAGGGAAAAACACAAATTTCCGGCGATGTCAACTCGTTATCAGGGAGAAAGCCTTTTTTCCAGCAAGGACAACTCGTTACCATATTAAACTCAAATTTGAACTCGTTAATATGATGAAAACATGAATTCGAACTTGTTACCAAAGATAAAACACAAATTTCTACTCATTATAAAGGGAAAACACCAATTTCCGGCGATGTCAACACGTTATCAGGGAAAAAACATTTTTTTCCTGCATAGACAAATCGTTACCAGAGCAAAACACAAATTTGAACTCGTTAATAAGAAGAAAATATGAATTTGAACTCGTTACCAAAGAAAAAACACAAATTTCTACTCGTTATAAAGGGAAAAACACAAATTTCCGGCGATGTCAACTCGTTATCAGGGAAAAAGCCTTTTTTCAACCAAGGACAACTCGCTACCAGAGAAAAACCTTAATTTGAACTCGTTAATATGATGAAAACATGAATTTGAACTCGTTACCAAAGATAAAACACAAATTTCTACTCATTATAAAGGGAAAACACCAATTTCCGGCGATGTCAACTCGTTATCAGGGAAAAAACCTTTTCTTCTGCATGGACAAATCGTTACCAGAGAAAAACACAAATTTGAACTCGTTAATAAGAAGAAAACCTGAATTCGAACTCGTTACCAAAGAAAAAACACAAATTTCTACTCGTTATAAAGGGAAAAACACAAATTTCCGGCGATGTCAACTCGTTATCAGGGAAAAATCTTTTTTTCCAGCAAGGACAACTCGTTACCAGATAAAAACACTAATTTGAACTCGTTAATATGATGAAAACATGAATTCGAACTCGTTACCAAAGATAAAACACAAATTTCTACTCATTATAAAGGGAAACACCAATTTCCGGCGATGTCAACTCGTTATTAGGGAAAAAACCTTTTTTCTGCATGGACAAATCGTAACCAAAGCAAAACACAAATTTGAACTCGTTAATAAGAAGAAAACATGAATTCGAACTCGTTACCAAAGAAAAAACACAAATTTCTACTCGTTATAAAGGGAAAAACACAAATTTCCGGCGATGTCAACTCGTTATCAGGGAAAATGCCTTTTTTCCACCAAGGACAACTCGCTACCAGAGAAAAACCTTAATTTGAACTCGTTAATATGATGAAAACATGAATTTGAACTCGTTACCAAAGATAAAACACAAATTTCTACTCATTATAAAGGGAAAACACCAATTTCCGGCGATGTCAACTCGTTATCAGGGAAAAAACATTTTTTCTGCATGGACAAATCGTTACCAAAGAAAAACACAAATTTGAACTCGTTAATAAGAAGAAAACATGAATTCGAACTCGTTACCAAAGAAAAAACTCAAACCTCTACTCGTTATAAAGGGAAAACACAAATTTCCGGCAATGTCAACTCGTTATCAGAGAAAAAGCCTTTTATCCAGCAAGGACAACTCGTTACCATATAAAAACACAAATTTGAACCCGTTAATATGATGAAAACATGCATTCGAACTCTTTACCAAAGATAAAACACAAATTTCTACTCGTTATAAAGGGAAAAACACAAATTTCCGGCGATGTCAACTCGTTATCAGGGAAAAAGCTTTTTTTCCAGCAAGGACAACTCGTTACCAGAGAAAACCCCTAATTTGAACTCGTTAATATGATGAAAACATGAATTCGAACTCGTTACCAATGATAAAACACAAATTTCTACTCATTATAAAGGGAAAACACCAATTTCGAGCGATGTCAACTCGTTATCAGTGAAAAAACCTTTTTTTCTTGCATGGACAAATCGTTACCAGAGCAAAACACAAATTTGAACTCGTTAATAAGAAGAAAACATGAATTCAAACTCGTTACCAATGAAAAAACACAAATTTCTACTCGTTATAAAGGTAAAAACACAAATTTCCGGCGATGTCAACTCGTTATCAGGGAAAAATCCTTTTTTCCAGCAAGGACAACTCGTTACCAGAGAAAAACACTAATTTGAACTCGTTAATATGATGAAAACATGAATTCAAACTCGTTACCAAAGATAAAACACAAATTTCTACTCATTATAAAGGGAAAACACCAATTTCCGGCGATGTCAACTCATTATCAGGGAAAAACCATTTTCTCTGCATGGACAAATCGTTACCAGAGAAAAACACAAATTTAAACTCGTTAATAAGAAGAAAACATGAATTCGAAGTCGTTACCAAAGAAAAAACTCAAACCTCTACTCGTTATAAAGGGAAAACACAAATTTCCGGCAATGTCAACTCGTTATCAGGGAAAAAGCCTTTTTTCCAGCAAGGACAACTCGTTACCATATAAAAACACAAATTTGAACTCATTAATATGATGAAAACATGAATTCGAACTCGTTACCAAAGAAAAAACACAAATTTCTACTCGTTATAAAGGGAAAAACACAAATTTCCGGCGATGTCAACTCGTTATCAGGGAAAAAACCTTTTCTTCTGCATGGACAAATCATTACCAGAGAAAAACACAAATTTGAACTCGTTAATAAGAAGAAAACATGAATTCGAACTCGTTACCAAAGAAAAAACACAAATTTCTACTCGTTATAAAGGGAAAAACACAAATTTCCGGCGATGTCAACTCGTTATCAGGGAAAAAGCCTTTTTTCCAGCAAGGACAACTCGTTACCAGATAAAAACACTAATTTGAACTCGTTAATATGATGAAAACATGAATTCGAACTCGTTACCAAAGATAAAACACAAATTTCTACTCATTATAAAGGGAAAACACCAATTTCCGGCGATGTTAACTCGTTATTAGGGAAAAAACCTTTTTTCTGCATGGACAAATCGTTACCAGAGTAAAACACAAATTTGAACTCGTTAATAAGAAGAAAACATGAATTCGAACTCGTTACCAAAGAAAAAACACAAATTTCTACTCGTTATAAAGGGAAAAACACAAATTTCCGGCGATGTCAACTCGTTATCAGGGAAAATGCCTTTTTTCCACCAAGGACAACTCGCTACCAGAGAAAAACCTTAATTTGAACTCGTTAATATGATGAAAACATGAATTCGAACTCGTTACCAAAGATAAAACACAAATTTCTACTCATTATAAAGGGAAAACACCAATTTCCAGCGATGTCAACTCGTTATCAGGGAAAAAAACTTTTTTCTGCATGGACAAATCGTTACCAAAGAAAAACACAAATTTGAACTCGTTAATTAGAAGAAAACATGAATTCGAACTTGTTACCAAAGAAAAAAACTCAAACCTCTACTCGTTATAAAGGGAAAACACAAATTTCCGGCAAAGTCAACTCGTTATCTGGCAAAAAGCCTTTTTTCCAGCAAGGGCAACTCGTTACCATATAAAAACACAAATTTGAACTCGTTAATATGATGAAAACATGAATTCAAACTCGTTACCAAAGATAAAACACAAATTTCTACTCGTTATAAAGGGAAAAACACCAATTTCCGGCGATGTCAACTCGTTATCCGAGAAAAAGCTTTTTTTCCAGCAAGGACAACTCGTTACCAGAGAAAAACCCTAATTTGAACTCTTTAATATGATGAAAACATGAATTCTAACTCGTTACCAATGATAAAACACAAATTTCTACTCATTATAAAGGGAAAACATCAATTTCGGGCGATGTCAACTCGTTATCAGTGAAAAAACCTTTTTTCTGCATGGACAAATCGTTACCAGAGCAAAACACAAATTTGAACTCGTTAATAAGAAGAAAACATGAATTCGAACTCATTACCAAAGATAAAACACAAATTTCTACTCGTTATAAAGGGAAAAACACAAATTTCCGGCGAAGTCAACTCGTTATCAGGGAAAAAACCTTTTTTCCAGCAAGGAAAACTCGTTACCAGATAGAAACACTAATTTGAACTCGTTGATATGATGAAAACATGAATTCGAACTCGTTACCAAAGATAAAACACAAATTTCTACTCATTATAAAGGGAAAACACCAATTTCCGGCGATGTCAACTCGTTATTAGGGAAAAAACCTTTTTTCTGCATGGACAAATCGTTACCAGAGTAAAACACAAATTTGAACTCGTTATTAAGAAGAAAACATGAATTCGAACTCGTTACCAAAGAAAAAACACAAATTTCTACTCGTTATAAAGGGAAAAACACAAATTTCCGGCGATGTCAACTCGTTATCAGGGAAAATGCCTTTTTTCCACCAAGGACAACTCGCTACCAGAGAAAAACCTTAATTTGAACTCGTTAATATGATGAAAACATGAATTTGAACTCGTTACCAAAGATAAAACACAAATTTCTACTCATTATAAAGGGAAAACACCAATTTCCGGCGATGTCAACTCGTTATCAGGGAAAAAACCTTTTTTTCTCCATGGACAAATCGTTACCAGAGAAAAACACAAATTTGAACTTGTTAATAAGAAGAAAACATGAATTCGAACTCGTTACCAAAGAAAAAACACAAATTTCTACTCGTTATAAAGGGAAAACCACAAATTTCCGGTGATGTCAACTCGTTATCAGGGAAAAAGCCTTTTATCCACCAAGGACAACTCATTACCAGAGAAAAATCCTAATTTGAACTCGTTAATATGATGAAAACATGAATTCGAACTCGTTACCAAAGATAAAACACAAATTTCTACTCATTATAAAGGGAAAACACCAATTTCCGGCGATGTCAACTCGTTATTGGGGAAAAAACCTGTTTTTCTGCATGGACAAATCGTTACCAGAGTAAAACACAAATTCGAACTCGTTAATAAGAAGAAAACATGAATTCGAACTCGTTACCAAAGAAAAACACAAATTTCTACTCGTTATAAAGGGAAAAACACAAATTTCCGGCGATGTCAACTCGTTATCGGGAAAAAGCCTTTTTTCCAAAGCAAGGACAACTCGTTACCGAGAGAAAAACACTAATTTGAACTCGTTAATATGATGAAAACATGAATTCAAACTCGTTACCAAAGATAAAACACAAATTTCTACTCATTATAAAGGGAAAACACCAATTTCCGGCGATGTCAACTCGTTATCAGGGAAAAAAACTTTTTTCTGCATGGACAAATCGTTACCAAAGAAAAACACAAATTTGAACTCGTTAATAAGAAGAAAACATGAATTCAAACTCGTTACCAAAGAAAAAACTCAAACCTCTACTCGTTATAAAGGGAAAACACAAATTTCCGGCAATGTCAACTCGTTATCAGGGAAAAAGCCTCTTTTCCAGCAAGGACAACTCGTTACCATATAAAAACACAAATTTGAACTCGTTAATATGATGAAAACATGAATTCGAACTCGTTACCAAAGATATAACACAAATTTCTACTCGTTATAAAGGGAAAAACACAAATTTCCGGCGATGTCAACTCGTTATCAGGGAAAAAGCTTTTTTTCCAGCAAGGACAACTCGTTACAAGAGAAAAACTCTAATTTGAACTCGTTAATATGATGAAAACATGAATTCGAACTCGTTACCCATGATAAAACACAAATTTCTACTCATTATAAAGGGAAAACACCAATTTCGGGCGATGTCAATTCGTTATCTGTGAAAAAACCTTTTTTCTGCATGGACAAATCGTTACCAGAGCAAAACACAAATTTGAACTCGTTAATAAGAAGAAAACATGAATTCGAACTCATTACCAAAGAAAAAACACAAATTTCTACTCGTTATAAAGGGAAAAACACAAATTTCCGGCGATGTCAACTCGTTATCAGGGAAAAAGCCTTTTTTCCAGCAAGGACAACTCATTACCGAGAGAAAAACACTAATTTGAACTCGTTAATATGATGAAAACAGAATTCGAACTCGTTACCAAAGATAAAACACAAATTTCTACTCATTATAAAGGGAAAACACCAATTTCCGGCGATGTCAACTTGTTATCAGGGAAAAAACCTTTTTTTCTTCATGGACAAATCGTTACCAGAGAAAAACACAAATTTGAAGTCGTTAATAAGAAGAAAACATGAATTCGAACTCGTTACCAAAGAAAAAACTCAAACCTCTACTCGTTATAAAGGGAAAACACAAATTTCCGGCAATGTCAACTCGTTATCAGGGAAAAAGCCTTTTTTCCAGCAAGGACTACTCGTTACCATAGAAAAACACAAATTTGAACTCGTTAATATGATGAAAACATGAATTCAAACTCGTTACCAAAGATAAAACACAAATTTCTACTCGTTATAAAGGGAAAAACACAAATTTCCGGCGATGTCAACTCATTATCAGAGAAAAAGCTTTTTTTCCAGCAAGGACAACTCGTTACCAGAGAAAAACCCTAATTTGAACTCGTTAATAAGATGAAAACATGAATTCGAACTCGTTACCAATGATAAAACACAAATTTCTACTCATTATAAAGGGAAAACACCAATTTCCGGCGATGTCAACTTGTTATCAGGGAAAAAACCTTTTTTTCTTCATTGACAAATCGTTACCAGAGAAAAACACAAATTTGAAGTCGTTAATAAGAAGAAAACATGAATTCGAACTCGTTACCAAAGAAAAAAACTCAAACCTCTACTCGTTATAAAGGGAAAACACAAATTTCCGGCAATGTCAACTCGTTATCAGGGAAAAAGCCTTTTTTCCAGCAAGGACAACTCGTTACCATATAAAAACACAAATTTGAACTCGTTAATATGATGAAAACATGAATTCGAACTCGTAACCAAAGGTAAAACACAAATTTCTACTCGTTATAAAGGGAAAAACACAAATTTCCGGTGATGTCAACTCGTTATCAGAGAAAAAACTTTTTTCCAGCAAGGACAAATCGTTACTAGAGAAAAACCCTAATTTGAACTCGTTAATAAGATGAAAACATGAATTTGAACTCGTTACCAATGATAAAACACAAATTTCTACTCATTATAAGGGGAAAACACCAATTTCGGGCGATGTCAACTCGTTATCTGTGAAAAAACCTTTTTTCTGCATGGACAAATCGTTACCAGAGCAAAACACAAATTTGAACTCGTTAATAAGAAGAAAACATGAATTCGAACTCGTTACCAAAGAAAAAACACAAATTTCTACTCGTTATAAAGAGAAAAACACAAATTTCCGGCGATGTCAACTCGTTATCAGGGAAAAAGCCTTTTTTCCAGCAAGGACAACTCGTTACCAGAGAAAAACACTAATTTGAACTCGTTAATATGATGAAAACATGAATTCGAACTCGTTACCTAAGATAAAACACAAATTTCTACTCGTTATAATGGGAAAAACACAAATTTCCGGCGATGTCAACTCGTTATCAGGGAAAAAACCTTTTTTTTCTGCATGGACAAATCATTACCATAGAAAATCACAAATTTGAACTCGTTAATAAGAAGAAAACATGAATTCGAACTCGTTACCAAAGAAAAAACACAAATTTCTACTCGTTATATAGGGAAAAACACAAATTTCCGGCGATGTCGACTCGTTATCAGGGAAAATGCCTTTTTTCCAGCAAGGACAACTCGTTACCAGAGAAAAACACTAATTTGAACTCGTTAATATGATGAAAACATGAATTCGAACTCGTTACCAATGATAAAACACAAATTTATACTCATTATAAAGGGAAAACACCAATTTCGGGCGATGTCAACTCGTTATCATTGAAAAAACCTTTTTTCTGCCTGGACAAATCGTTACCAGAGCAAAACACAAATTTGAACTCGTTAATAAGAATAAAACATGAATTCGAACTCGTTACCAAAGATAAAACACAAATTTCTACTCGTTATAAAGGGAAAAACACAAATTTCCGGCGATGTCAACTCGTTATCAGAGAAAAGCTTTTTTTCCAGCAAGGACAACTCGTTACCAGAGAAAAACCCTAATTTGAACTCGTTAATAAGATGAAAACATGAATTCGAACTCGTTACCAATGATAAAACACAAATTTCTACTCATTATAAAGGGAAAACACCAATTTCCGGCGCTGTCAACTTGTTATCAGGGAAAAAACCTTTTTTTCTTCATTGACAAATCGTTACCAGAGAAAAACACAAATTTGAAGTCGTTAATTAGAAGAAAACATGAATTCGAACTCGTTACCAAAGAAAAAACTCAAACCTCTACTTTTTTTAAAGGGAAAACACAAATTTCCGGCAATGTCAACTCGTTATCAGGGAAAAAGCCTTTTTTCCAGCAAGGACAACTCGTTACCAAATAAAAACACAAATTTGAACTCGTTAATATGATGAAAACATGAATTCAAACTCGTTACCAAAGATAAAACACAAATTTCTACTCGTTATAAAGGGAAAAACACAAATTTACGGCGATGTCAACTCGTTATCAGGGAAAAAGCCTTTTTTCCAGCAAGGACAACTCGTTACCAGAGAAAAACACTAATTTGAACTCGTTAATATGATGAAAACATGAATTCGAACTCGTTACCTAAGATAAAACACAAATTTCTACTCGTTATAATGGGAAAAACACAAATTTCCGGCGATGTCAACTCGTTATCATGGAAAAAACCTTTTTTTCTGCATGGACAAATCGTTACCAGAGAAAAACACAAATTTGAACTCGTTAATAAGAAGAAAACATGAATTCAAACTCGTACCAAAGAAAAAACACAAATTTCTACTCGTTATATAGGGAAAAACACAAATTTCCGGCGATGTCGACTCGTTATCAGGGAAAAAGCCTTTTTTTCCAGCAAGGACAACTCGTTACCAGAGAAAAACACTAATTTGAACTCGTTAATATGATGAAAACATGAATTCGAACTCGTTACCAATGATAAAACACAAATTTCTACTCATTATAAAGGGAAAACACCAATTTCGGGCGATGTCAACTCGTTATCATTGAAAAAACCTTTTTTCTGCATGGACAAATCGTTACCAGAGCAAAATACAAATTTGAACTCGTTAATAAGAAGAAAACATGAATTCGAACTCGTTACCAAAGAAAAAACACAAATTTCTACTCGTTATAAAGGGAAAAACACAAATTTCCGGCGATGTCAACTCGTTATCAGGGAAAAAGCCTTTTTTCCAGCAAGGACAACTCGTTACCAGAGAAAAACACTAATTTGAACTCATTAATTTGATGAAAACATGAATTCGAACTCGTTACCAAAGATAAAACACAAATTTCTACTCATTATAAAGGGAAAACACCAATTTCCGGCGATGTCAACTCGTTATCAGGGAAAAAACTTTTATTCTGCATGGACAAATCGTTACCAGAGAAAAACAAAAATTTGAACTCGTTAATAAGAAGAAAACATGAATTCGAACTCGTTACCAAAGAAAAAACTCAAACCTCTACTCGTTATAAAGGGAAAACACAAATTTCCGGCAATGTCAACTCGTTATCAGGGAAAAAGCCTTTTTTCCAGCAAGGACAACTCGTTACCATATAAAAACACAAATTTGAACTCGTTAATATGATGAAAACATGAATTCGAACTCGTTACAAAAGATAAAACACAAATTTCTACTCGTTATAAAGGGAAAAACAGAAATTCCCGGCGATGTCAACTCGTTATCAGGGAAAAAGCTTTTTTTCCCAAAGAAGGACAACTCGTTACCGAGAGAAAAACCCTAATTTGAACTCGTTAATATGATGAAAACATGAATTCGAACTCGTTACCAAGGATAAAACACAAATTTCTACTAATTATAAAGGGAAAACACCAATTTCGGGCGATGTCAACTCGTTATCAGTGAAAAAACCTTTTTTTCTGCATGGACAAATCGTTACCAGAGAAAAACACAAATTTGAACTCGTTAATAAGAAGAAAACATGAATTCGAACTCGTTACCAAAGAAAAAACACAAATTTCTACTCGTTATAAAGGGAAAAACACAAATTTCCGGCGATGTCAACTCGTTATCAGGGAAACAGCTTTTTTTCCAGCAAGGACAACTCGTTACCAGAGAAAAACCCTAATTTGAACTCGTTAATATGATGAAAACATGAATTCGAACTCGTTACCAATGATAAAACACAAATTTCTACTAATTATAAAGGGAAACACCAATTTCGGGCGATGTCAACTCGTTATCAGTGAAAAAACCTTTTTTTCTGCATGGACAAATCGTTACCAGAGCAAAACAGAAATTTGAACTCGTTAATAAGAAGAAAACATGAATTCGAACTCGTTACCAAAGAAAAAACACAAATTTCTACTAATTATAAAGGGAAAACACCAATTTCGGGCGATGTCAACTCGTTATCAGTGAAAAAACCTTTTTTTCTGCATGGACAAATCGTTACCAGAGAAAAACACAAATTTGAACTCGTTAATAAGAAGAAAACATGAATTCGAACTCGTTACCAAAGAAAAAACACAAATTTCTACTCGTTATAAAGGGAAAAACACAAATTTCCGGCGATGTCAACTCGTTATCAGGGAAACAGCTTTTTTTCCAGCAAGGACAACTCGTTACCAGAGAAAAACCCAAATTTGAACTCGTTAATATGATGAAAACATGAATTCGAACTCGTTACCAATGATAAAACACAAATTTCTACTAATTATAAAGGGAAACACCAATTTCGGGCGATGTCAACTCGTTATCAGTGAAAAAACCTTTTTTTTCTGCATGGACAAATCGTTACCAGAGCAAAACAGAAATTTGAACTCGTTAATAAGAAGAAAACATGAATTCGAACTCGTTACCAAAGAAAAAACACAAATTTCTACTCGTTAGAAAGGGAAAAACACAAATTTCCGGCAATGTCAACTCGTTATCAGGGAAAAAGCCTTTTTTCTGCATGGACAAATCGTTACCAGAGAAAAACACAAATTTGAACTCGTTAATAAGAAGAAAACATGAATTTGAACTCGTTACCAAAGAAAAAACACAAATTTCTACTCGTTATAAAGGGAAAACACAAATTTCCGGCAATGTCAACTCGTTATCAGGGAAAAAGCCTCTTTTCCAGCAAGGACAACTCGTTACCATATAAAAACACAAATTTGAACTCGTTAATATGATGAAAACATGAATTCGAACTCGTTACCAAAGATAAAACACAAATTTCTACTCGTTATAAAGGGAAAAACACAAATTTCCGGCGATGTCAACTCGTTATCAGGGAAAAAGCTTTTTTTCCAGCAAGGACAACTCGTTACAAGAGAAAAACCCTAATTTGAACTCGTTAATATGATGAAAACATGAATTCAAACTCGTTACCCATGATAAAACACAAATTTCTACTCATTATAAAGGGAAAACACCAATTTCGGGCGATGTCAATTCGTTATCAGTGAAAAAACCTTTTTTCTGCATGGACAAATCGTTACCAGAGCAAAACACAAATTTGAACTCGTTAATAAGAAGAAAACATGAATTCGAACTCATTACCAAAGAAAAAACACAAATTTCTACTCGTTATAAAGGGAAAAACACAAATTTCCGGCGATGTCAACTCGTTATCAGGGAAAAAACCTTTTTTCCAACAAGGACAACTCATTACCAGAGAAAAACACTAATTTGAACTCGTTAATATGATGAAAACAGGAATTCGAACTCGTTACCAAAGATAAAACACAAATTTCTACTCATTATAAAGGGAAAACACCAATTTCCGGCGATGTCAACTTGTTATCAGGGAAAAAACCTTTTTTTCTTCATGGACAAATCGTTACCAGAGAAAAACACAAATTTGAAGTCGTTAATAAGAAGAAAACATGAATTCGAACTCGTTACCTAAGATAAAACACAAATTTCTACTCGTTATAATGGGAAAAACACAAATTTCCGGCGATGTCAACTCGTTATCAGGGAAAAAACCTTTTTTTCTGCATGGACAAATCGTTACCAGAGAAAAACACAAATTTGAACTCGTTAATAAGAAGAAAACATGAATTCAAACTCGTTACCAAAGAAAAAACACAAATTTCTACTCGTTATATAGGGAAAAACACAAATTTCCGGCGATGTCGACTCGTTATCAGGGAAAAAGCCTTTTTTCCAGCAAGGACAACTCGTTACCAGAGAAAAACACTAATTTGAACTCGTTAATATGATGAAAACATGAATTCGAACTCGTTACCAATGATAAAACACAAATTTCTACTCATTATAAAGGGAAAACACCAATTTCGGGCGATGTCAACTCGTTATCATTGAAAAAACCTTTTTTTTGCATGGACAAATCGTTACCAGAGCAAAACACAAATTTGAACTCGTTAATAAGAAGAAAACATGAATTCGAACTCGTTACCAAAGAAAAAACACAAATTTCTACTCGTTATAAAGGGAAAAACACAAATTTCCGGCGATGTCAACTCGTTATCAGGGAAAAAGCCTTTTTTCCAGCAAGGACAACTCGTTACCAGAGAAAAACACTAATTTGAACTCATTAATATGATGAAAACACGAATTCGAACTCGTTACCAAAGATAAAACACAAATTTCTACTCATTATAAAGGGAAAACACCAATTTCCGGCAATGTCAACTCGTTATCAGGGAAAAAACTTTTTTTCTGCATGGACAAATCGTTACCAGAGAAAAACAAAAATTTGAACTCGTTAATAAGAAGAAAACATGAATTCGAACTCGTTACCAAAGAAAAAACTCAAACCTCTACTCGTTATAAAGGGAAAACACAAATTTCCGGCAATGTCAACTCGTTATCAGGGAAAAAGCCTTTTTTCCAAAGCAAGGACAACTCGTTACCATATAAAAACACAAATTTGAACTCGTTAATATGATGAAAACATGAATTCGAACTCGTTACAAAAGATAAAACACAAATTTCTACTCGTTATAAAGGGAAAAACACAAATTTCCGGCGATGTCAACTCGTTATCGGGGAAAAAGCTTTTTTCCAAAGCAAGGACAACTCGTTACCGAGAGAAAAACCTAATTTGAACTCGTTAATATGATGAAAACATGAATTCGAACTCGTTACCAAGGATAAAACACAAATTTCTACTAATTATAAAGGGAAAACACCAATTTCGGGCGATGTCAACTCGTTATCGGTGAAAAAACATTTTTTTCTCGCATGGACAAATCGTTACCAGAGAAAAACACAAATTTGAACTCGTTAATAAGAAGAAAACATGAATTCGAACTCGTTACCAAAGAAAAAACACAAATTTCTACTCGTTATAAAGGGAAAAACACAAATTTCCGGCGATGTCAACTCGTTATCGGGGAAACAAACTTTTTTTTCCAAAGCAAGGACAACTCGTTACCGAGAGAAAAACCCTAATTTGAACTCGTTAATATGATGAAAACATGAATTCGAACTCGTTACCAATGATAAAACACAAATTTCTACTAATTATAAAGGGAAACACCAATTTCGGGCGATGTCAACTCGTTATCAGTGAAAAAACCTTTTTTTCTGCATGGACAAATCGGTACCAGAGCAAAACAGAAATTTGAACTCGTTAATAAGAAGAAAACATGAATTCGAACTCGTTACCAAAGAAAAAACACAAATTTCTACTCGTTATAAAGGGAAAAACACAAATTTCCGGCGATGTCAACTCGTTATCAGGGAAAAAGCCTTTTTTCCAAAGCAAGGACAACTCGTTACCAGAGAAAAACACTAATTTGAACTCGTTAATATGATGAAAACATGAATTCGAACTCGTTACCAAAGATAAAACACAAATTTCTACTCATTATAAAGGGAAAACACCAATTTCCGGCGATGTCAACTTGTTATCGGGGAAAAAACATTTTTTTCTTCATGGACAAATCGTTACCAGAGAAAAACACAAATTTGAACTCGTTAATAAGAAGAAAACATGAATTCGAACTCGTTACCAAAGAAAAAACTCAAACCTCTACTCGTTATAAAGGGAAAACACAAATTTCCGGCAATGTCAACTCGTTATCAGGGAAAAAGCGTTTTTTCCAGCAAGGACAACTCGTTACCATATAAAAACACAAATTTGAACTCGTTAATATGATGAAAACATGAATTCAAACTCGTTACCAAAGATAAAACACAAATTTCTACTCGTTATAAAGGGAAAACACAAATTTCCGGCGATGTCAACTCGTTATCAGAGAAAAAACTTTTTTCCAGCAAGGACAACTCGTTACTAGAGAAAAACCCTAATTTGAAATCGTTAATAACATGAAAACATGAATTTGAACTCGTTACCAATGATAAAACACAAATTTCTACTCATTATAAAGGGAAAACACCAATTTCGGGCGATGTCAACTCGTTATCTGTGAAAAAACCTTTTTTCTGCATGGACAAATCGTTACCGAGCAAAACACAAATTTGAACTCGTTAATAAGAAGAAAACATGAATTCGAACTCGTTACCAAAGAAAAAACACAAATTTCTACTCGTTATAAAGGGAAAAACACAAATTTCGGCGATGTCAACTCGTTATCAGGGAAAAAGCCTTTTTTTCAAAGGCAAGGACAACTCGTTACCGAGAGAAAAACACTAATTTGAACTCGTTAATATGATGAAAACATGAATTCGAACTCGTTACCTAAGATAAAACACAAATTTCTACTCGTTATAATGGGAAAAACACAAATTTCCGGCGATGTCAACTCATTATCAGGGAAAAAACCTTTTTTTCTGCATGGACAAATCGTTACCAGAGAAAAACACAAATTTGAACTCGTTCATAAGAAGAAAACATGAATTCAAACTCGTTACCAAAGAAAAAACACAAATTTCTACTCGTTATATAGGGAAAAACACAAATTTTCGGCGATGTCGACTCGTTATCAGGGAAAAAGCCTTTTTTCCAGCAAGGACAACTCGTTACCAGAGAAAAACACTAATTTGAACTCGTTAATATGATGAAAACATGAATTCGAACTCGTTACCAATGATAAAACACAAATTTCTACTCATTATAAAGGGAAAACACCAATTTCGGGCGATGTCAACTCGTTATCATTGAAAAAACCTTTTTTCTGCATGGACAAATCGTTACCAGAGCAAAACACAAATTTGAACTCGTTAATAAGAAGAAAACATGAATTCGAACTCGTTACCAAAGATAAAACACAAATTTCTACTCGTTATAAAGGGAAAAACACAAATTTCCGGCGATGTCGACTCGTTATCAGAGAAAAGCTTTTTTTCCAGCAAGGACAACTCGTTACCAGAGAAAAACCCTAATTTGAACTCGTTAATAAGATGAAAACATGAATTCGAACTCGTTACCAATGATAAAACACAAATTTCTACTCATTATAAAGGGAAAACACCAATTTCCGGCGCTGTCGACTTGTTATCAGGGAAAAAACCTTTTTTTCTTCATTGACAAATTGTTACCAGAGAAAAACACAAATTTGAAGTCGTTAATTAGAAGAAAACATGAATTCGAACTCGTTACCAAAGAAAAAACTCAAACCTCTACTCGTTATAAAGGGAAAACACAAATTTCCGGCAATGTCAACTCGTTATCAGGGAAAAAGCCTTTTTTCCAGCAAGGACAACTCGTTACCATATAAAAACACAAATTTGAACTCGTTAATATGATGAAAACATGAATTCAAACTCGTTACCAAAGATAAAACACAAATTTCTACTCGTTATAAAGGGAAAAACACAAATTTCCGGTGATGTCAACTCGTTATCAGAGAAAAAACTTTTTTCCAGTAAGGACAACTCGTTACCAGAGAAAAACCCAAATTTGAACTCGTTAATATGATGAAAACATGAATTCGAACTCGTTACCTAAGATAAAACACAAATTTCTACTCGTTATAATGGGAAAAACACAAATTTCCGGCGATGTCAACTCGTTATCAGGGAAAAAACCTTTTTTCTGCATGGACAAATCGTTACCAGAGAAAAACACAAATTTGAACTCGTTAATAAGAAGAAAACATGAATTCGAACTCGTTACCAAAGAAAAAACACAAATTTCTACTCGTTATATAGGGAAAAACACAAATTTCCGGCGATGTCGACTCGTTATCAGGGAAAAAGCCTTTTTTCCAGCAAGGACAACTCGTTAGCAGAGAAAAACACTAATTTGAACTCGTTAATATGATGAAAACATGAATTCGAACTTGTTACCAATGATAAAACACAAATTTCTACTCATTATAAAGGGAAAACACCAATTTCGGGGGATGTCAACTCGTTATCAGTGAAAAAACCTTTTTTCTGCATGGACAAATCGTTACCAGAGCAAAACACAAATTGGAACTCGTTAATAAGAAGAAAACATGAATTCGAACTCGTTACCAAAGAAAAAACAAAAATTTCTACTCGTTATAAAGGGAAAAACACAAATATCCGGCGATGTCAACTCGTTATCAGGGAAAAAGCTTTTTTTCCAGCAAGGACAACTCGTTACCAAAGAAGAACCCTAATTTGAACTCGTTAATATGATGAAAACCTGAATTCGAACTCGTTACCAATGATAAAACACAAATTTCTACTCATTATAAAGGGAAAATACCAATTTCGGGCGGTGTCAACTCGTTATCAGTGAAAAAACATTTTTTTCTGCATGGACAAATCATTACCAGAGCAAAACACAAATTTGAACTCGTTAATAAGAAGAAAACATGAATTCGAACTCGTTACCAAAGAAAAAACACAAATTTCTACTCGTTATAAAGGGAAAAACACAAATTTCCGGCGATGTCAACTCGTTATCAGGGAAAAAGCCTTTTTTCCAGCAAGAACAACTCGTTACCAGAGAAAAACACTAATTTGAACTCGTTAATATGATGAAAACATGAATTCGAACTCGTTACCTAAGATAAAACACAAATTTCTACTCGTTATAATGGGAAAAACACAAATTTCCGGCGATGTCAAATCGTTATCAGGGAAAAAACCTTTTTTTTCTGCATGGACAAATTGTTACCAGAGAAAAACACAAATTTGAACTCGTTAATAAGAAGAAAACATGAATTCGAACTCGTTACCAAAGAAAAAACTCAAATTTCTACTCGTTATATAGGGAAAAACACAAATTTCCGGCGATGTCGACTCGTTATCAGGGAAAAAGCCTTTTTTCCAGCAAGGACAACTCATTACCAGAGAAAAACACTAATTTGAACTCGTTAATATGATGAAAACATGAATTTGAACTCGTTACCAATGATAAAACACAAATTTCTACTCATTATAAAGGGAAAACACCAATTTCGGGTGATGTCAACTCGTTATCAGTGAATAAACCTTTTTTCTGCATGGACAAATCGTTACCAGAGCAAAACACAAATTTGAACTCGTTAATAAGAAGAAAACATGAATTCGAACTCGTTACCAAAGAAAAAACACAAATTTCTACTCGTTATAAAGGGAAAAACACAAATTTCCGGCGATGTCAACTCGTTATCGGGGAAAAAGCCTTTTTTCCAAAAGGACAACTCGTTACCGAGAGAAAAACACTAATTTGAACTCATTAATATGATGAAAACACGAATTCGAACTCGTTACCAAAGATAAAACACAAATTTCTACTCATTATAAAGGGAAAACACCAATTTCCGGCGATGTCAACTCGTTATCAGGGAAAAAACTCTTTTTCTGCATGGACAAATCGTTACCAGAGAAAAACAAAAATTTGAACTCGTTAATAAGAAGAAAACATGAATTCGAACTCGTTACCAAAGAAAAAACTCAAACTTCTACTCGTTATAAAGGGAAAACACAAATTTCCGGCAATGTCAACTCGTTATCAGGGAAAAAGCCTTTTTTCCAGCAAGGACAACTCGTTACCATATAAAAACACAAATTTGAACTCGTTAATATGATGAAAACATGAATTCGAACTCGTTACAAAAGATAAAACACAAATTTCTACTCGTTATAATGGGAAAAACACAAATTTCCGGCGATGTCAACTCGTTATCAGGGAAAAAGCTTTTTTTCCAGCAAGGACAACTCGTTACCAGGGAAAAACCCTAATTTGAACTCGTTAATATGATGAAAACATGAATTCGAACTCGTTACCAAGGATAAAACACAAATTTCTACTAATTATAAAGGGAAAACACCAATTTCGGGCGATGTCAACTCGTTATCAGTGAAAAAACCTTTTTTTCTGCATGGACAAATCGTTACCAGAGAAAAACACAAATTTGAACTCGTTAATAAGAAGAAAACATGAATTCGAACTCGTTACCAAAGAAAAAACACAAATTTCTACTCGTTATAAAGGGAAAAACACAAATTTCCGGTGATGTCAACTCGTTATCAGGGAAACAACTTTTTTTCAGCAAGGACAACTCGTTACCAGAGAAAAACCCTAATTTGAACTCGTTAATATGATGAAAACATGAATTCGAACTCGTTACCAATGATAAAACACAAATTTCTACTAATTATAAAGGGAAACACCAATTTCGGGCGATGTCAACTCGTTATCAGTGAAAAAACCTTTTTTTCTGCATGGACAAATCGTTACCAGAGCAAAACAGAAATTTGAACTCGTCAATAAAAAGAAAACATGAATTCGAACTCGTTACCACAGAAAAAACACAAATTTCTACTCGTTATAAAAGGAAAAACACAAATTTCCAGCGATGTCAACTCGTTATCAGGGAAAAAGCCTTTTTTCCAGCAAGGACAACTCGTTACCAGAGAAAAACACTAATTTGAACTTGTTAATATGATGAAAACATGAATTCGAACTCGTTAGCAAAGATAAAACACAAATTTCTACTCATTATAAAGGGAAAACACCAATTTCCGGCGATGTCAACTTGTTATCAGGGAAAAAACCTTTTTTTCTGCATGGACAAATCGTTACCAGAGAAAAACACAAATTTGAACTCGTTAATAAGAAGAAAACATGAATTCGAACTCGTTACCAAAGAAAAAACTCAAACCTCTACTCGTTATAAAGGGAAAACAAAAATTTCCGGCAATGTCAACTCGTTATCAGGGAAAAAGCGTTTTTTCCAGCAAGGACAACTCGTTACCATATAAAAACACAAATTTGAACTCGTTAATATGATGAAAACATGAATTTGAACTCGTTACCAATGATAAAACACAAATTTCTACTCGTTATAAAGGGGAAAACACAAATTTCCGGCGATGTCAACTCGTTATCAGAGAAAAAGCTTTTTTTCCAGCAAGGACAACTCGTTACCAGAGAAAAACCCAAATTTGAACTCGTTAATAAGATGAAAACATGAATTCGAACTCGTTACCAATGATAAAACACAAATTTCTACTCATTATAAAGGGAAAACACCAATTTCCGGCGATGTCAACTTGTTATCAGGGAAAAAACCTTTTTTTCTTCATTGACAAATCGTTACCAGAGAAAAAGACAAATTTGAAGTCGTTAATAAGAAGAAAACATGAATTCGAACTCGTTACCAAAGAAAAAACTCAAACCTCTACTCGTTATAAAGGGAAAACACAAATTTCCGGCAATGTCAACTCGTTATCAGGGAAAAAGCCTTTTTTCCAGCAAGGACAACTCGTTACCATATAAAAACACAAATTTGAACTCGTTAATATGATGAAAACATGAATTCGAACTCGTTACCAAAGATAAAACACAAATTTCTACTCGTTATAAAGGGAAAAACACAAATTTCCGGCGATGTCAACTCGTTATCAGAGAAAAAACTTTTTTCCAGCAAGGACAACTCGTTACTAGAGAAAAACCCTAATTTGAACTCGTTAATAAGATGAAAACATGAATTTGAACTCGTTACCAATGATAAAACACAAATTTCTACTCATTATAAAGGGAAAACACCAATTTCGGGCGATGTCAACTCGTTATCTGTGAAAAAACCTTTTTTCTGCATGGACAAATCGTTACCAGAGCAAAACACAAATTTGAACTCGTTAATAAGAAGAAAACATGAATTCGAACTCGTTACCAAAGAAAAAACACAAATTTCTACTCGTTATAAAGGGAAAAACACAAATTTCCGGCGATGTCAACTCGTTATCGGGGAAAAAGCCTTTTTTTCCGGCAAGGACAACTCGTTACCGAGAGAAAAACACTAATTTGAACTCGTTAATATGATGAAAACATGAATTTGAACTCGTTACCTAAGATAAAACACAAATTTCTACTCGTTATAATGGGAAAAACACAAATTTCCGGCGATGTCAACTCGTTATCGGGAAAAAACCTTTTTTTCTTCATGGACAATTCGTTACCGAGAGAAAACACAAATTTGAACTCGTTAATAAGAAGAAAACATGAATTCGAACTCGTTACCAAAGAAAAAACACAAATTTCTACTCGTTATATAGGGAAAAACACAAATTTCCGGCGATGTCGACTCGTTATCAGGGAAAAAGCCTTTTTTCCAGCAAGGACAACTCGTTAGCAGAGAAAAACACTAATTTGAACTCGTTAATATGATGAAAACATGAATTCGAACTTGTTACCAATGATAAAACACAAATTTCTACTCATTATAAAGGGAAAACACCAATTTCGGGCGATGTCAACTCGTTATCAGTGAAAAAACCTTTTTTCTGCATGGGCAAATCGTTACCAGAGCAAAACACAAATTGGAACTCGTTAATAAGAAGAAAACATGAATTCGAACTCGTTACCAAAGAAAAAACACAAATTTCTACTCGTTATAAAGGGAAAAACACAAATATCCGGCGATGTCAACTCGTTATCAGGGAAAAAGCTTTTTTCCAGCAAGGACAACTCGTTACCAGAGAAAAACCCTAATTTGAACTCGTTAATATGATGAAAACATGAATTCGAACTCGTTACCAATGATAAAACACAAATTTCTACTCATTATAAAGGGAAAACACCAATTTCGGGCGGTGTCAACTCGTTATCAGTGAAAAAACATTTTTTTCTGCATTGACAAATCGTTACCAGAGCAAAACACAAATTTGAACTCATTAATAAGAAGAAAACATGAATTCGAACTCGTTACCAAAGAAAAAACACAAATTTCTACTCGTTATAAAGGGAAAAACACAAATTTCCGGCGATGTCAACTCGTTATCAGGGAAAAAGCCTTTTTTCCAGCAAGGACAACTCGTTACCAGAGATAAACACTAATTTGAACTCGTTAATATGATGAAAACATGAATTTGAACTCGTTACCTAAGATAAAACACAAATTTCTAATCGTTATAATGGGAAAAACACAAATTTCCGGCGATGTCAACTCGTTATCAGGGAAAAAACCTTTTTTTCTGCATGGACAAATGGTTACCAGAGAAAAACACAAATTTGAACTCGTTAATAAGAAGAAAACATGAATTCGAACTCGTTACCAAAGAAAAAACTCAAACTTCTACTCGTTATATAGGGAAAAACACAAATTTCCGGCGATGTCGACTCGTTATCAGGGAAAAAGCCTTTTTTCCAGCAAGGACAACTCATTACCAGAGAAAAACACTATTTTGAACTCGTTAATATGATGAAAACATGAATTCGAACTCGTTACCAATGATAAAACACAAATTTCTACTCATTATAAAGGGAAAACACCAATTTCGGGCGATGTCAACTCATTATCAGTGAAAAAACCTTTTTTCTGCATGGACAAATCGTTACCAGAGCAAAACACAAATTTGAACTCGTTAATAAGAAGAAAACATGAATTCGAACTCGTTACCAAAGAAAAAACACAAATTTCTACTCGTTATAAAGGGAAAAACACAAATTTCCGGCGATGTCAACTCGTTATCAGGGAAAAAGCCTTTTTTCCAGCAAGGACAACTCGTTACCAGATAAAAACACTAATTTGAACTCATTAATATGATGAAAACACGAATTTGAACTCGTTACCAAAGATAAAACACAAATTTCTACTCATTATAAAGGGAAAACACCAATTTCCGGCGATGTCAACTCGTTATCAGGGAAAAAACCTTTTTTCTGCACAAATTTGAACTCGTTAATAAGAAGAAAACATGAATTCGAACTCGTTACCAAAGAAAAAACACAAATTTCTACTCGTTATATAGGGAAAAACACAAATTTCCGGCGATGTCGACTCGTTACCAGAGAAAAACCCTAATTTGAACTCGTTAATATGATGAAAACATGAATTCGAACTCGTTACCAATGATAAAACACAAATTTCTACTCATTATAAAGGGAAAACACCAATTTCGGGCGGTGTCAACTCGTTATCAATGAAAAAACATTTTTTTCTGCATGGACAAATCGTTACCAGAGCAAAACACAAATTTGAACTCGTTAATAAGAAGAAAACATGAATTCGAACTCGTTACCAAAGAAAAAACACAAATTTCTACTCGTTATAAAGGGAAAAACACAAATTTCCGGCGATGTCAACTCGTTATCAGGGAAAAAGCCTTTTTTCCAGCAAGGACAACTCGTTACCAGAGAAAAACACTAATTTGAACTCGTTAATATGATGAAAACATGAATTTGAACTCGTTACCTAAGATAAAACACAAATTTCTACTCGTTATAATGGGAAAAACACAAATTTCCGGCAATGTCAACTCGTTATCAGGGAAAAAACCTTTTTTTCTGCATGGACAATTCGTTACCAGAGAAAAACACAAATTTGAACTCGTTAATAAGAAGAAAACATGAATTCGAACTCGTTACCAAAGAAAAAACACAAATTTCTACTCGTTATATAGGGAAAAACACAAATTTCCGGCGATGTCGACTCGTTATCAGGGAAAAAGCCTTTTTTCCAGCAAGGACAACTCGTTAGCAGAGAAAAACACTAATTTGAACTCGTTAATATGATGAAAACATGAATTCGAACTTGTTACCAATGATAAAACACAAATTTCTACTCATTATAAAGGGAAAACACCAATTTCGGGCGATGTCAACTCGTTATCAGTGAAAAAACCTTTTTTCTGCATGGGCAAATCGTTACCAGAGCAAAACACAAATTGGAACTCGTTAATAAGAAGAAAACATGAATTCGAACTCGTTACCAAAGAAAAAACACAAATTTCTACTCGTTATAAAGGGAAAAACACAAATATCCGGCGATGTCAACTCGTTATCAGGGAAAAAGCTTTTTTTCCAGCAAGGACAACTCGTTACCAGAGAAAAACCCTAATTTGAACTCGTTAATATGATGAAAACATGAATTCGAACTCGTTACCAATGATAAAACACAAATTTCTACTCATTATAAAGGGAAAACACCAATTTCGGGCGGTGTCAACTCGTTATCAGTGAAAAAACATTTTTTTCACGCATTGACAAATCGTTACCAGTGCAAAACACAAATTTGAACTCATTAATAAGAAGAAAACATGAATTCGAACTCGTTACCAAAGAAAAAACACAAATTTCTACTCGTTATAAAGGGAAAAACACAAATTTCCGGCGATGTCAACTCGTTATCAGGGAAAAAGCCTTTTTTCCGGCAAGGACAACTCGTTACCGAGAGATAAACACTAATTTGAACTCGTTAATATGATGAAAACATGAATTTGAACTCGTTACCTAAGATAAAACACAAATTTCTACTCGTTATAATGGGAAAACACAAATTTCCGGCGATGTCAACTCGTTATCAGGGAAAAAACCTTTTTTTCTGCATGGACAAATGGTTACCAGAGAAAAACACAAATTTGAACTCATTAATAAGAAGAAAACATGAATTCGAACTCGTTACCAAAGAAAAAACTCAAATTTCTACTCGTTATACAGGGAAAAACACAAATTTCCGGCGATGTCGACTCGTTATCAGGGAAAAAGCCTTTTTTCCAGCAAGGACAACTCATTACCAGAGAAAAACACTATTTTGAACTCGTTAATATGATGAAAACATGAATTCGAACTCGTTACCAATGATAAAACACAAATTTCTACTCATTATAAAGGGAAAACACCAATTTCGGGCGATGTCAACTCATTATCAGTGAAAAAACCTTTTTTTCTTCATGGACAAATCGTTACCGAGAGCAAAACACAAATTTGAACTCGTTAATAAGAAGAAAACATGAATTCGAACTCGTTACCAAAGAAAAAACACAAATTTCTACTCGTTATAAAGGGAAAACACAAATTTCCGGCGATGTCAACTCGTTATCGGGGAAAAAGCCTTTTTTCAAAGAAGGACAACTCGTTACCGAGATAAAAACACTAATTTGAACTCATTAATATGATGAAAACACGAATTTGAACTCGTTACCAAAGATAAAACACAAATTTCTACTCATTATAAAGGGAAAACACCAATTTCCGGCGATGTCAACTCGTTATCGGGAAAAAACCTTTTTTTCTTCATGGACAAATCGTTACCGAGAGAAAAACACAAATTTGAACTCGTTAATAAGAAGAAAACATGAATTCGAACTCGTTACCAAAGAAAAAACTCAAACCTCTACTCGTTATAAAGGGAAAACACAAATTTCCGGCAATGTCAACTCGTTATCAGGGAAAAAGCATTTTTTCTTCAAGGACAACTCGTTACCATATAAAAACACAAATTTGAACTTGTTAATATGATGAAAACATGAATTCGAACTCGTTACCAAAGATAAAACACAAATTTCTACTCGTTATAAAGGGAAAACACAAATTTCCGGCGATGTCAACTCGTTATCGGAAAAAGCTTTTTTCTTCAAGGACAACTCGTTACCGAGAGAAAAACCCTAATTTGAACTCGTTAATAAGATGAAAACATGAATTCGAACTCGTTACCAATGATAAAACACAAATTTCTACTCATTATAAAGGGAAAACACCAATTTCCGGCGATGTCAACTTGTTATCAGGGAAAAAACCTTTTTTTCTTCATTGACAAATCGTTACCAGAGAAAAACACAAATTTGAAGTCGTTAATAAGAAGAAAACATGAATTCGAACTCGTTACCAAAGAAAAAACTCAAACCTCTACTCGTAATAAAGGGAAAACACAAATTTCCGGCAATGTCAACTCGTTATCAGGGAAAAAGCCTTTTTTCCAGCAAGGACAACTCGTTACCATATAAAAACACAAATTTGAACTCGTTAATATGATGAAAACATGAATTCGAACTCGTTACCAAAGATAAAACACAAATTTCTACTCGTTATAAAGGGAAAAACACAAATTTCCGGCGATGTCAACTCGTTATCAGAGAAAAAACTTTTTTCCAGCAAGGACAACTCATTACTAGAGAAAAACCCTAATTTGAACTCGTTAATAAGATGAAAACATGAATTTGAACTCGTTACCAATGATAAAACACAAATTTCTACTCATTATAAAGGGAAAACACCAATTTCGGGCGATGTCAACTCGTTATCGTGAAAAAAACCTTTTTTTTCTTCGCATGGACAAATCGTTACCGAGCAAAACACAAATTTGAACTCGTTAATAAGAAGAAAACATGAATTCGAACTCGTTACCAAAGAAAAAACACAAATTTCTACTCGTTATAAAGGGAAAAACACAAATTTCCGGCGATGTCAACTCGTTATCAGGGAAAAAGCCTTTTTTCCAGCAAGGACAACTCGTTACCAGAGAAAAACACTAATTTGAACTCTTTAATATGATGAAAACGTGAATTCGAACTCGTTACCTAAGATAAAACACAAATTTCTACTCGTTATAATGGGAAAAACACAAATTTCCGGCGATGTCAACTCGTTATCAGGGAAAAAAACCTTTTTTCTGCATGGACAAATCATTACCAGAGAAAAACACAAATTTGAACTCGTTAATAAGAAGAAAACATGAATTCGAACTTGTTACCAAAGAAAAAACACAAATTTCTACTCGTTATATAGGGAAAAACACAAATTTCCGGCGATGTCGACTCGTTATCAGGGAAAAAGCCTTTTTTCCAGCAAGGACAACTCGTTACCAGAGAAAAACACTAATTTGAACTCGTTAATATGATGAAAACATGAATTCGAACTCGTTACCAATGATAAAACACAAATTTCTACTCATTATAAAGGGAAAACACCAATTTCCGGCGATGTCAACTCGTTATCAGGGAAAAAACCTTTTTTTCTGCATGGACAAATCGTTACCAGAGTAAAACACAAAATGTAACTCATTAATAAGAAGAAAACATGAATTCGAACTCGTTACCAAAGAAAAAACACAAATTTCTACTCGTTATAAAGGGAAAAACACAAATTTCCGGCGATGTCAACTCGTTATCAGGGAAAAAGCCTTTTTTTTAGCAAGGACAACTCATTACCAAATAAAAACACAAATTTGAACTCGTTAATATGATGAAAACATGAATTCGAACTCGTTACCAAAGATAAAACACAAATTTCTACTCATTATAAAGGGAAAACACCAATTTCCGGCGATGTCAACTCGTTATCAGGGAAAAAACCTTTTTTTCTGCATGGACAAATCATTACCAGAGTAAAACACAAATTCGAACTCGTTAATAAGAAGAAAACATGAATTCGAACTCGTTACCAAAGAAAAAACACAAATTTATACTCGTTATAAAGGGGAAAACACAAATTTCCGGCGATGTCAACTCGTTATCAGGGAAAAAGCTTTTTTTCCAGCAAGGACAACTCTTTACCAGAGAAAACCCCTAATTTGAACTCGTTAATATGATGAAAACATGAATTCGAACTCGTTACCAAAGATAAAACACAAATTTCTACTCATTATAAAGGGAAAACACCAATTTCCGGCGATGTCAACTCGTTATCGGGGAAAAAACATTTTTTTCTGCATAGACAAATCGTTACCAGAGCAAAACACAAATTTGAACTCGTTAATAAGAATAAAATATGAATTTGAACTCGTTACAAAAGAAAAAACAAAAATTTCTACTCGTTATAAAGGGAAAAACACAAATTTCCGGCGATGTCAACTCGTTATCAGGGAAAAAGCCTTTTTTCCAGCAAGGACAACTCGTTACCAGAGAAAAACACTAATTTGAACTCGTTACCAAAGATAAAACACAAATTTCTACTCATTATAATGGGAAAACACCAATTTCCGGCGATGTCAACTCGTTATCAGGGAAAAAACCTTTTTTTCTGCATGGACAAATCGTTACCAGAGAAAAACAAAAATTTGAACTCGTTAATAAGAAGAAAACATGAATTCGAACTCGTTACCAAAGAAAAAACTCAAACATCTACTCGTTATAAAGGGAAAACACAAATTTCCGGCAATGTCAACTCGTTATCAGGGAAAAAGCCTTTTTTCTAGCAAGGACAACTCGTTACCATATAAAAACACAAATTTGAACTCGTTAATACGATGAAAACATGGGTTCGAACTCGTTACCAAAGATAAAACACAAATTTCTACTCATTATAAAGGGAAAACACCAATTTCCGGCGATGTCAACTCGTTATCAGGGAAAAAACCTTTTTTTCTGCATGGACAAATCGTTACCAGAGTAAAACACAAATTTGAAATCATTAATAAGAAGAAAGATGAATTCGAACTCTTTACCAAAGAAAAAATACAAATTTCTATTCGTTATAAAGGGAAAAACACAAATTTCCGGCGATGTCAACTCGTTATCAGGGAAAAAGCCTTTTTTCCACCAAGGACAACTCGTTACCATAGAAAAACCCTAATTTGAACTCGTTAATATGATGAAAACATGAATTCGAACTCGTTACCAAAGATAAAACACAAATTTCTACTCATTATAAAAGGAAAACACCAATTTCCGGCGATGTCAACTCGTTATCAGGGAAAAAACCTTTTTTTTGCATGGACAAATCGTTACCGGAGCAAAACACAAATTTGAACTCGTTAATAAGAAGAAAACATGAATTCGAACTCGTTACCAAAGAATAAACACAAATTTCTTCTCGTTATAAAGGGAAAAACACAAATTTCCGGTGATGTGAACTTGTTATCAGGGAAAAAGCCTTTTTTCCACCAAGGACAACTCATTACCAGAGAAAAACACTAATTTGAACTCTTTAATATGATGAAAACATGAATTCGAACTTGTTACCAAAGATAAAACACAAATTTCTACTCATTATAAAGGGAAAACACCAATTTCCGGCGATGTCAACTCGTTATCAGGGAAAAAACCTTTTTTTCTGCATGGACAAATCGTTACCAGAGAAAAACACAAATTTGAACTCGTTAATAAGAAGAAAACATGAATTCAAACTCGTTTCCAAAGAAAAAACTCAAACCTCTACTCGTTATAAAGGGAAAACACAAATTTCCGGCAATGTCAACTCGTTATCAGGGAAAAAGCCTTTTTTCCAGCAAGGACAACTCGTTACCATATAAAAACACAAATTTGAACTCGTTAATATGATGAAAACTTGAATTCGAACTCGTTACCAAATATAATACACAAATTTCTACTCATTATAAAGGGAAAACACCAATTTCCGGCGATGTCAACTCGTTATCAGGGAAAAAACCTTTTTTCAGCATGGACAAATCGTTACCAGATTAAAACACAAATTTGAACTCGTTAATAAGAAGAAAACAAGAATTCGAATTCGTTACCAAAGGAAAAACACAAATTTCCGGCGATGTCAACTCGTTATCAGGGAAAAGGCATTTTTTCCACCAAGGACAACTCGTTACCAGAGAAAAACCCTAATTTGAACTCGTTAATATGATGAAAACATGAATTCGAACTCGTTACCAAAGATAAAACATAAATTTCTACTCATTATAAAGGGAAAACACAAATTTCCGGCGATGTCAACTCGTTATCAGGGAAAAAACCTTTTTTCTGCATGGACAAATCGTTACCAAAGTAAAACACAAATTTGAACTCGTTAATAAGAAGAAAACATGAATTCTAACTCGTTACCAAAGAAAAAACACAAATTTCTACTCGTTATAAAGGGAAAAACACAAATTTCCGGTGATGTCAACTCGTTATCAGGGAAAAAGCCTTTTTTCCAGCAAGGACAACTCGTTACCAGAGAAAAACACTAATTTGAACTCGTTAATATGATGAAAACATGAATTCGAACTCATTACCAAAGATAAAACACAAATTTCTACTCATTATAAAGGGAAAACACCAATTTCCGGGGATGTCAACTCGTTATCAGGGAAAAAGCCTTTTTTTCGCATGGACAAATCGTTACCGAGCAAAACACAAATTTGAACTCGTTAATATGAAGAAAACATGAATTGGAACTCATTACCAAAGTAAAAACTCAAACCTCTACTCGTTATAAAAGGAAAACACAAATTTCCGCCAATGTCAACTCGTTATCAGGGAAAAAGCCTTTTTTCCAGCAAGGACAACTCGTAACCATATAAAAACACAAATTTGAACTCGTTAATATGATGAAAACATGAATTCGAACTCGTTACCAAAGATAAAACACAAATTTCTACTCATTTAAAGGGAAAACACCAATTTCCGGCGATGTCAACTCGTTATTAGGGAAAAAACCTTTTTTCTGCATGGACAAATCGTTACCAGAGTAAAACACAAATTTGAACTCGTTAATAAGAAGAAAACATGAATTCGAACTCGTTACCAAAGAAAAAACACAAATTTCTACTCGTTATAAAGGGAAAAACACAAATTTCCGGCGATGTCAACTCGTTATCAGGGAAAAAGCCTTTTTTCCACCAAGGACAACTCGCTACCAGAGAAAAACCTTAATTTGAACTCGTTAATATGATGAAAACATGAATTCAAACTCGTTACCAAAGATAAAACACAAATTTATACTCATTATAAAGGGAAAACACCAATTTCCGGCGATGTCAACTCGTTATCTGGGAAAAAACCTTTTTTCTGCATTGACAAATCGTTACTAGAGAGAAACAAAAATTTGAACTCGTTAATAAGAAGAAAACATGAATTCGAACTCGTTACCAAAGAAAAAACACAAATTTCTACTCGTTATAAAGGGAAAACACAAATTTCCGGCAATGTCAACTCGTTATCAGGGAAAAAGCCTTTTTTCCAGCAAGGACAACTCGTTACCAGAGAAAAACACTAATTTGAACTCGTTAATATGATGAAAACATGAATTCGAACTCATTACCAAAGATAAAACACAAATTTCTAATCATTATAAAGGGAAAACACCAATTTCCGGCGATGTCAACTCGTTATCAGGGAAAAAAACCTTTTTTACGCATGGACAAATCGTTACCGAGAGCAAAACACAAATTTGAACTCGTTAATATGAAGAAAACATGAATTGGAACTCATTACCAAAGTAAAAACTCAAACCTCTACTCGTTATAAAAGGAAAACACAAATTTCCGCCAATGTCAACTCGTTATCAGGGAAAAAGCCTTTTTTCCAGCAAGGACAACTCGTAACCATATAAAAACACAAATTTGAACTCGTTAATATGATGAAAACATGAATTCGAACTCGTTACCAAAGATAAAACACAAATTTCTACTCATTTAAAGGGAAAACACCAATTTCCGGCGATGTCAACTCGTTATTAGGGAAAAAACCTTTTTTCTGCATGGACAAATCATTACCAGAGTAAAACACAAATTTGAACTCGTTAATAAGAAGAAAACATGAATTCGAACTCGTTACCAAAGAAA
This sequence comes from Gentiana straminea, assembly GCA_036785695.1. Lineage (NCBI taxonomy): Eukaryota > Viridiplantae > Streptophyta > Magnoliopsida > Gentianales > Gentianaceae > Gentiana > Gentiana straminea. The sequence continues at coordinate 15,159 of JAVUPR010000121.1, read as the reverse complement.
AAACACAAATTTCTACTCGTTATAAAGGGAAAAACACAAATTTGCGGCGATGTCAACTCGTTATCAGGGAAAAAGCCTTTTTTCCACTAGGACAACTCGCTACCAGAGAAAAACCTTAATTTGAACTCGTTAATATGATGAAAACATGAATTCAAACTCGTTACCAAAGATAAAACACAAATTTATACTCATTATAAAGGGAAAACACCAATTTCCGGCGATGTCAACTCGTTATCTGGGAAAAAACCTTTTTTCTGCATTGACAAATCGTTACTAGAGAGAAACAAAAATTTGAACTCGTTAATAAGAAGAAAACATGAATTCGAACTCGTTACCAAAGAAAAAACACAAATTTCTACTCGTTATAAAGGGAAAACACAAATTTCCGGCAATGTCAACTCGTTATCAGGGAAAAAGCCTTTTTTCCAGCAAGGACAACTCGTTACCATATAAAAACACAAATTTGAACTCGTTAATACGATGAAAACATGAATTCGAACTCGTTACCAAAGATAAAACACAAATTTCTACTCATTATAAAGGGAAAACATCAATTTCCGGCGATATCAACTCGTTATCAGGGAAAAAACCTTTTTTCTGCATGGACAAATTGTTACCAGATTAAAACACAAATTTGAACTCGTTAATAAGAAGAAAACATGAATTCGAACTCGTTACCAAAGAAAAAACACAAATTTCTACTCGTTATAAAGGGAAAAACACAAATTTCCGGCGATGTCAACTCGTTATCAGGGAAAAAGCATTTTTTCCACCAAGGACAACTCGTTACCTGAGAAAAACCCTAATTTGAACTCGTTAATATGATGAAAACATGAATTCGAACTCGTTACCAAAGATAAAACATAAATTTCTACTCATTATAAAAGGAAAACACAAATTTCCGGCGATGTCAACTCGTTATCAGGGAAAAAACCATTTTTCTGCATGGACAAATCGTTACCAAAGCAAAACACAAATTTGAACTCGTTAATAAGAAGAAAACATGAATTCGAACTCATTACCAAAGAAAAAACACAAATTTCTACTCGTTATAAAGGGAAAAACACAAATTTCCGGTGATGTCAACTCGTTATCAGGGAAAAAGCCTTTTTTCCAGCAAGGACAACTCGTTACCAGAGAAAAACACTAATTTGAACTCGTTAATATGATGAAAACATGAATTCGAACTCATTACCAAAGATAAAACACAAATTTCTACTCATTATAAAGGGAAAACACCAATTTCCGGCGATGTCAACTCGTTATCAGGGAAAAAGCCTTTTTTCTGCATGGACAAATCGTTACCAGAGCAAAACACAAATTTGAACTCGTTAATATGAAGAAAACATGAATTGGAACTCATTACCAAAGTAAAAACTCAAACCTCTACTCGTTATAAAAGGAAAACACAAATTTCCGCCAATGTCAACTCGTTATCAGGGAAAAAGCCTTTTTTCCAGCAAGGACAACTCGTAACCATATAAAAAAACAAATTTGAACTCGTTAATATGATGAAAACATGAATTCGAACTCGTTACCAAAGATAAAACACAAATTTCTACTCATTTAAAGGGAAAACCCCAATTTCCGGCGATGTCAACTCGTTATTAGGGAAAAAACATTTTTTCTGCATGGACAAATCGTTACCAGAGTAAAACACAAATTTGAACTCGTTAATAAGAAGAAAACATGAATTCGAACTCGTTACCAAAGAAAAAACACAAATTTCTACTCGTTATAAAGGGAAAAACACAAATTTCCGGCGATGTCAACTCGTTATCAGGGAAAAAGCCCTTTTTCCACCAAGGACAACTCGCTACCAGAGAAAAACATTAATTTGAACTCGTTAATATGATGAAAACATGAATTCGAACTCGTTACCAAAGATAAAACACAAATTTATACTTATTATAAAGGGAAAACACCAATTTCCGGCGATGTCAACTCGTTATCCGGGAAAAAACCTTTTTTTCTGCATTGAAAAATCGTTACTAGAGAGAAACAAAAATTTGAACTCGTTAATAAGAAGAAAACATGAATTCGAACTCGTTACCAAAGAAAAAACACAAATTTCTACTCGTTATAAAGGGAAAAACACAAATTTCCGGCGATGTCAACTCGTTATCAGGGAAAATGCCTTTTTTCCAAAAGGACAACTCGTTACCGAGAGAAAAACACTAATTTGAACTCGTTAATATGATGAAAACATGAATTCGAACTCGTTACCAAAGATAAAACACAAATTTCTACTCATTATAAAGGGAAAACACCAATTTCCGGCGATGTCAACTCGTTATCAGGGAAAAAACCTTTATTTATGAATGTACAAATCGTTACCAGAGCAAAAAACAAATTTGAACTCGTTAATAAGAAGAAAACATGAATTGGAACTCGTTACCAAAGTAAAAACTCAAACCTCTACTCGTTATAAAGGGAAAACACAAATTTCCGCCAATGTCAACTCGTTATCAGGGAAAAAGCCTTTTTTCCAGCAAGGACAACACGTTACCATATAAAAACACAAATTTGAACTCGTTAATAAGATGAAAACATGAATTCGAACTCGTTACCAAAGATAAAACACAAATTTCTACTCATTTAAAGGGAAATCACCAATTGCCGGCGATGTCAACTCGTTATTAGGGAAAAAAACCTTTTTTCTGCATGGACAAATCATTTCCAGAGTAAAACACAAATTTGAACTCGTTAATAAGAAGAAAACATGAATTCGAACTCGTTACCAAAGAAAAAACACAAATTTCTACTCGTTATAAAGGGAAAAACACAAATTTCCGGCGATGTCAACTCGTTATCAGGGAAAAAGCCTTTTTTCCACCAAGGACAACTAACTACCAGAGAAGAACCTTAATTTGAACTCGTTAATATGATGAAAACATGAATTCGAACTCGTTACCAAAGATAAAAACACAAATTTATACTCATTATAAAGGGACAACACCAATTTTCGGCGATGTCAACTCGTTATCTGGGAAAAAACCTTTTTTTCTGCATGGACAAATCGTTACCAGAGAGAAACACAACTTTGAACTCGTTAATAAGAAGAAAACATGAATTCGAACTCGTTACCAAAGAAAAAACACAAATTTCTACTCGTTATAAAGGGAAAAACACAAATTTCCGGCGATGTCAACTCGTTATCAGGGAAAAAGCCTTTTTTCCACCAAGGACAACTCGCTACCAGAGAAAAACCTTAATTTGAACTCGTTAATATGATGAAAACATGAATTCGAACTCGTTACCAAAGATAAAACACAAATTTCTACTCATTATAAAGGGAAAACACCAATTTCCTGCGATGTCAACTCGTTATTAGGGAAAAAACCTTTTTTTCTGCATGGACAAATCTTTACCAGAGTAAAACACAAATTTGAACTCGTTAATAAGAAGAAAACATGAATTCGAACTCATTACCAAAGAAAAAACACAAATTTCTACTCGTTATAAAGGGAAAAACACAAATTTCCGGCGATGTCAACTCGTTATCAGGGAAAAAGCATTTTTTTCCAGCAAGGACAACTCGTTACCAGAGAAAAACACTAATTTGAACTCGTTAATATGATGAAAACATGAATTCGAACTCGTTACCAAAGATAAAACACAATTTCTACTCATTATAAAGGGAAAACACCAATTTCCGGCGATGTCAACTCGTTATCAGGGAAAAAACCTTTATTTATGAATGTACAAATCGTTACCAGAGCAAAAAACAAATTTGAACTCGTTAATAAGAAGAAAACATGAATTGGAACTCGTTACCAAAGTAAAAACTCAAACCTCTACTCGTTATAAAGGGAAAACACAAATTTCCGCCAATGTCAACTCGTTATCAGGGAAAAAGCCTTTTTTCCAGAAAGGACAACACGTTACCATATAAAAACACAAATTTGAACTCGTTAATATGATGAAAACATGAATTCTAACTCGTTACCAAAGATAAAACACAAATTTCTACTCATTTAAAGGGAAATCACCAATTGCCGGCGATGTCAACTCGTTATTAGGGAAAAAAACCTTTTTTTACGCATGGACAAATCATTTCCGGAGTAAAACACAAATTTGAACTCGTTAATAAGAAGAAAACATGAATTCGAACTCGTTACCAAAGAAAAAACACAAATTTCTACTCGTTATAAAGGGAAAAACACAAATTTCCGGCGATGTCAACTCGTTATCAGGGAAAAATCCTTTTTTCCACCAAGGACAACTCGCTACCAGAGAAAAACCTTAATTTGAACTCGTGAATATGATGAAAACATGAATTCGAACTCGTTACCAAAGATAAAACACAAATTTATACTCATTATAAAGGGACAACACCAATTTTCGGCGATGTCAACTCGTTATCTGGGAAAAAACCTTTTTTTCTGCATGGACAAATCGTTACCAGAGAGAAACACAAATTTGAACTCGTTAATAAGAAGAAAACATGAATTCGAACTCGTTACCAAAGAAAAACACAAATTTCTACTCGTTATAAATGGAAAAACACAAATTTCCGGCGATGTCAACTCGTTATCAGGGAAAAAGCCTTTTTTCAAGCAAGGACAACTCGTTACCAGAGAAAAACACTAATTTGAACTCGTTAATATGATGAAAACATGAATTCGAACTCGTTACCAAAGATCAAACACAAATTTCTACTCATTATAAAGGGAAAACACCAATTTCCGGCGATGTCAACTCGTTATCAGGGAAAAAACCTTTTTTTCGCATGGACAAATCGTTACCAGAGCAAAACACAAATTTGAAATCGTTAATAAGAAGAAAACATGAATTGGAACTCGTTACCAAAGTAAAAACTCAAACCTCTACTCGTTATAAAGGGAAAACACAAATTTCCGCCAATGTCAACTCGTTATCAGGGAAAAAGCCTTTTTTCCAGCAAGGACAACTCATTACTATATAGAAACACAAATTTGAACTCGTTAATATGATGAAAACATGAATTCGAACTCGTTACCAAAGATAAAACACAAATTTCTACTCATTATAAAGGGAAAACACCAATTTCCTGCGATGTCAACTCGTTATTAGGGAAAAAAACCTTTTTTTCTGCATGGACAAATCTTTACCAGAGTAAAACACAAATTTGAACTCGTTAATAAGAAGAAAACATGAATTCGAACTCATTACCAAAGAAAAAACACAAATTTCTACTCGTTATAAAGGGAAAAACACAAATTTCCGGCGATGTCAACTCGTTATCAGGGAAAAACCCTTTTTTCCCCGAAGGACAACTCTTTACCAGAGAAAAACGATAATTTGAACTCGTTAATATAAAGAAAACATGAATTCGAACTCGTTACCAAAGATAAAACACAAATTTCTACTCATTATAAAGGGAAAATACCAATTTTCGGCGATGTCAACTCGTTATCAGGGAAAAAACCTTTTTTTCTGCATGGACAAATCGTTACCAGAGCAAAACACAAATTTGACCTCATTAATAAGAAGAAAACATGAATTCGAACTCGTTACCAAAGAAAAAACACAAATTTCTACTCGTTATAAAGGGAAAAACACAAAATTCCGGCGATGTCAACTCGTTATCAGGGAAAAAGCATTTTTTCCACCAAGGACAACTTGTTACCAGAGAAAAACCCTAATTTGAACTCGTTAGTATGATGAAAACATGAATTCAAACTCGTTACCAAAGATAAAACATAAATTTCTACTCATTATAAAGGGAAAACACAAATTTCCGGCGATGTCAACTCGTTATCAGGGAAAAAACCTTTTTTTCTGCATGGACAAATCGTTACCAGAGTAAAACACAAATTTGACCTCGTTAATAAGAAGAAAACATGAATTCGAACTCATTACCAAAGATAAAACACAAATTTCTACTCATTATAAAGGGAAAACACCAATTTCCGGCGATGTCAACTCGTTATCAGGGAAAAAGCCTTTTTTCTGCATGGACAAATCGTTACCAGAGCAAAACACAAATTTGAACTCGTTAATATGAAGAAAACATGAATTGGAACTCATTACCAAAGTAAAAACTCAAACCTCTACTCGTTATAAAAGGAAAACACAAATTTCCGCCAATGTCAACTCGTTATCGGGGAAAAAGCCTTTTTCCGGCAAGGACAACTCGTAACCATATAAAAAAACAAATTTGAACTCGTTAATATGATGAAAACATGAATTCGAACTCGTTACCAAAGATAAAACACAAATTTCTACTCATTTAAAGGGAAAACCCCAATTTCCGGCGATGTCAACTCGTTATCGGGGAAAAAACATTTTTTACGCATGGACAAATCGTTACCGAGTAAAACACAAATTTGAACTCGTTAATAAGAAGAAAACATGAATTCGAACTCGTTACCAAAGAAAAAACACAAATTTCTACTCGTTATAAAGGGAAAAACACAAATTTCCGGCGATGTCAACTCGTTATCAGGGAAAAAGCCTTTTTCCACCAAGGACAACTCGCTACCGAGAGAAAAACATTAATTTGAACTCGTTAATATGATGAAAACATGAATTCGAACTCGTTACCAAAGATAAAACACAAATTTATACTCATTATAAAGGGAAAACACCAATTTCCGGCGATGTCAACTCGTTATCTGGGAAAAAACCTTTTTTTGCATTGAAAAATCGTTACTAGAGAGAAACAAAAATTTGAACTCGTTAATAAGAAGAAAACATGAATTCGAACTCGTTACCAAAGAAAAAACACAAATTTCTACTCGTTATAAAGGGAAAAACACAAATTTCCGGCGATGTCAACTCGTTATCAGGGAAAATGCCTTTTTTCCAGCAAGGACAACTCGTTACCAGAGAAAAACACTAATTTGAACTCGTTAATATGATGAAAACATGAATTCGAACTCGTTACCAAAGATAAAACACAAATTTCTACTCATTATAAAGGGAAAACACCAATTTCCGGCGATGTCAACTCGTTATCAGGGAAAAAACCTTTATTTATGCATGTACAAATCGTTTCCAGAGCAAAACACAAATTTGAACTCGTTAATAAGAAGAAAACATGATTTGGAACTCGTTACCAAAGTAAAAACTCAAACCTCTACTCGTTATAAAGGGAAAACACAAATTTCCGCCAATGTCAACTCGTTATCATGGAAAAAGCCTTTTTTCCAGCAAGGACAACACGTAACCATATAAAAACACAAATTTGAACTCGTTAATAAGATGAAAACATGAATTCGAACTCGTTACCAAAGATAAAACACAAATTTCTACTCATTATAAAGGAAATCACCAATTGCCGGCGATGTCAACTCGTTATTAGGGAAAAAAACCTTTTTTTCGCATGGACAAATCATTTCCGAGTAAAACACAAATTTGAACTCGTTAATAAGAAGAAAACATGAATTCGAACTCGTTACCAAAGAAAAAACACAAATTTCTACTCGTTATAAAGGGAAAAACACAAATTTCCGGCGATGTCAACTCGTTATCGGGGAAAAAGCCTTTTTTCCACCAAGGACAACTAACTACAGAGAAGAACCTTAATTTGAACTCGTTAATATGATGAAAACATGAATTCGAACTCGTTACCAAAGATAAAAACACAAATTTATACTCATTATAAAGGGAAAACACCAATTTCGGCGATGTCAACTCGTTATCGGGAAAAAACCTTTTTTTTGCATGGACAAATCGTTACCGGAGAAAACACAAATTTGAACTCGTTAATAATAAGAAAACATGAATTCGAACTCGTTACCAAAGAAAAAACACAAATTTCTACTCGTTATAAATGGAAAAACACAAATTTCCGGCGATGTCAACTCGTTATCAGGGAAAAAGCCTTTTTTCCACCAAGGACAACTCGCTACCGAGAGAAAAACCTTAATTTGAACTCGTTAATATGATGAAAACATGAATTCGAACTCGTTACCAAAGATAAAACACAAATTTCTACTCATTATAAAGGGAAAACACCAATTTCTGCGATGTCAACTCGTTATTAGGGAAAAAACCTTTTTTTTACGCATGGACAAATCTTTACCGAGTAAAACACAAATTTGAACTCGTTAATAAGAAGAAAACATGAATTCGAACTCATTACCAAAGAAAAAACACAAATTTCTACTCGTTATAAAGGGAAAAACACAAATTTCCGGCGATGTCAACTCGTTATCAGGGAAAAAGCCTTTTTTCCGGCAAGGACAACTCGTTACCGAGAGAAAAACACTAATTTGAACTCGTTAATATGATGAAAACATGAATTCGAACTCGTTACCAAAGATAAAACACAATTTCTACTCATTATAAAGGGAAAACACCAATTTCCGGCGATGTCAACTCGTTATCGGGGAAAAAACCTTTTTTATGAATGTACAAATCGTTACCGAGCAAAAAACAAATTTGAACTCGTTAATAAGAAGAAAACATGAATTGGAACTCGTTACCAAAGTAAAAACTCAAACCTCTACTCGTTATAAAGGGAAAACACAAATTTCCGCCAATGTCAACTCGTTATCAGGGAAAAAGCCTTTTTTCCAGAAAGGACAACACGTTACCATATAAAAACACAAATTTGAACTCGTTAATATGATGAAAACATGAATTCTAACTCGTTACCAAAGATAAAACACAAATTTCTACTCATTTAAAGGGAAATCACCAATTGCCGGCGATGTCAACTCGTTATTAGGGAAAAAAACCTTTTTCTGCATGGACAAATCATTTCCAGAGTAAAACACAAATTTGAACTCGTTAATAAGAAGAAAACATGAATTCGAACTCGTTACCAAAGAAAAAACACAAATTTCTACTCGTTATAAAGGGAAAAACACAAATTTCCGGCGATGTCAACTCGTTATCAGGGAAAAATCCTTTTTTCCACCAAGGACAACTCGTTACCAGAGAAAAACCTTAATTTGAACTCGTGAATATGATGAAAACATGAATTCGAACTCGTTACCAAAGATAAAACACAAATTTATACTCATTATAAAGGGACAACACCAATTTTCGGCGATGTCAACTCGTTATCTGGGAAAAAACCTTTTTTTCTGCATGGACAAATCGTTACCAGAGAGAAACACAAATTTGAACTCGTTAATAAGAAGAAAACATGAATTCGAACTCGTTACCAAAGAAAAAACACAAATTTCTACTCGTTATAAAGGGAAAAACACAAATTTCCGGCGATGTCAACTCGTTATCAGGGAAAAAGCCTTTTTTCAAGCAAGGACAACTCGTTACCAGAGAAAAACACTAATTTGAACTCGTTAATATGATGAAAACATGAATTCGAACTCGTTACCAAAGATAAAACACAAATTTCTACTCATTATAAAGGGAAAACACCAATTTCCGGCGATGTCAACTCGTTATCAGGGAAAAAACCTTTTTTTTACGTTGCATGGACAAATCGTTACCGAGCAAAACACAAATTTGAACTCGTTAATAAGAAGAAAACATGAATTGGAACTCGTTACCAAAGTAAAAACTCAAACCTCTACTCGTTATAAAGGGAAAACACAAATTTCCGCCAATGTCAACTCGTTATCGGGGAAAAAGCCTTTTTTCCGGCAAGGACAACTCGTTACCGAGATATAAAACACAAATTTGAACTCGTTAATATGATGAAAACATGAATTCGAACTCGTTACCAAAGATAAAACACAAATTTCTACTCATTATAAAGGGAAAACACCAATTTCCGGCGATGTCAACTCGTTATTAGGGAAAAAAACCTTTTTTTTACGCATGGACAAATCTTTACCGAGTAAAACACAAATTTGAACTCGTTAATAAGAAGAAAACATGAATTCGAACTCGTTACCAAAGAAAAAACACAAATTTCTACTCGTTATAAAGGGAAAAACACAAATTTCCGGCGATGTCAACTCGTTATCAGGGAAAAACCCTTTTTTCCCCAAGGACAACTCGTTACCGGAGAAAAACGATAATTTGAACTCGTTAATATAAAGAAAACATGAATTCGAACTCGTTACCAAAGATAAAACACAAATTTCTACTCATTATAAAGGGAAAATACCAATTTTCGGCGATGTCAACTCGTTATCAGGGAAAAAACCTTTTTTTTACGCATGGACAAATCGTTACCAGAGCAAAACACAAATTTGAACTCGTTAATAAGAAGAAAACATGAATTCGAACTCGTTACCAAAGAAAAAACACAAATTTCTACTCGTTATAAAGGAAAAACACAAAATTCCGGCGATGTCAACTCGTTATCAGGGAAGAAGCATTTTTTCCCCCAAGGACAACTCGTTACCAGAGAAAAACCCTAATTTGAACTCGTTAATATGATGAAAACATGAATTCAAACTCGTTACCAAAGATAAAACATAAATTTCTACTCATTATAAAGGGAAAACACCAATTTCCGGCGATGTCAACTCGTTATCAGGGAAAAAACCTTTTTTTCTGCATGGACAAATCGTTACCAGAGTAAAACACAAATTTGAACTCGTTAATAAGAAGAAAACATGAATTCGAACTCGTTACCAAAGAAAAAACACAAATTTCTACTCGTTATAAAGGGAAAAACACAAATTTCCGGCGATGTCAACTCGTTATCAGGGAAAAAGCCTTTTTTCCGCCAAGGACAACTCGTTACCGAGAGAAAAACCTTAATTTGAACTCGTTAATATGATGAAAACATGAATTCAAACTCGTTACCAAAGATAAAACACAAATTTCTACTCATTATAAAGGAAAACACCAATTTCCGGCGATGTCAACTCGTTATCGGGGAAAAAACCTTTTTTTTTGACGCAAGGACAAATCGTTACCGAGAGAAAAACACAAATTTGAACTCGTTAATAAGAAGAAAACATGAATTCGAACTCGTTACCAAAGAAAAAACACAAATTTCTACTCGTTATAAAGGGAAAAACACAAATTTCCGGCGATGTCAACTCGTTATCAGGGAAAAAGCCTTTTTTCCACCAAGGACAACTCGTTACCGAGAGAAAAACATTAATTTGAACTCGTTAATATGATGAAAACATGAATTCGAACTCGTTACCAAAGATAAAACACAAATTTATACTCATTATAAAGGGAAAACACCAATTTCCGGCGATGTCAACTCGTTATCTGGGAAAAAACCTTTTTTTCTGCATTGACAAATCGTTACCAGAGAGAAACACAAATTTGAACTCGTTAATAAGAAGAAAACATGAATTCGAACTCGTTACCAAAGAAAAAACACAAATTTCTACTCGTTATAAAGGGAAAAACACAAATTTCCGGCGATGTCAACTCGTTATCAGGGAAAAAGCCTTTTTTCCGGCAAGGACAACTCGTTACCGAGAGAAAAACACTAATTTGAACTCGTTAATATGATGAAAACATGAATTCGAACTCGTTACCAAAGATAAAACACAAATTTCTACTCATTATAAAGGGAAAACACCAATTTCCGGCGATGTCAACTCGTTATCGGGGAAAAAACCTTTTTTTTATGAATGTACAAATCGTTACCGAGCAAAAAACAAAATTTGAACTCGTTAATAAGAAGAAAACATGAATTGGAACTCGTTACCAAAGTAAAAACTCAAACCTCTACTCGTTATAAAGGGAAAACACAAATTTCCGCCAATGTCAACTCGTTATCAGGGAAAAAGCCTTTTTTCCAGCAAGGACAACATGTTACCATATAAAAACACAAATTTGAACTCGTTAATATGATGAAAACATGAATTCGAACTCGTTACCAAAGATAAAACACAAATTTCTACTCATTTAAAGGGAAAACACCAATTTCCGGCGATGTCAACTCGTTATTAGGGAAAAAAACCTTTTTTTACGCATGGACAAATCATTACCGAGTAAAACACAAATTTGAACTCGTTAATAAGAAGAAAACATGAATTCGAACTCGTTACCAAAGAAAAAACACAAATTTCTACTCGTTATAAAGGGAAAAACACAAATTTCCGGCGATGTCAACTCGTTATCAGGGAAAAAGCCTTTTTTCCACCAAGGACAACTCGCTACCAGAGAAAAACCTTAATTTGAACTCGTTAATATGATGAAAACATGAATTCGAACTCGTTACCAAAGATAAAACACAAATTTATACTCATTATAAAGGGAAAACACCAATTTCCGGCGATGTCAACTCGTTATCAGGGAAAAAACCTTTTTTTATGCATGGACAAATCGTTACCAGAGAGAAACACAAATTTGAACTCGTTAATAAGAAGAAAACATGAATTCGAACTCGTTACCAAAGAAAAAACACAAATTTCTACTCGTTATAAAGGGAAAAACACAAATTTCCGGCGATGTCAACTCGTTATCAGGGAAAAAGCCTTTTTCCGGCAAGGACAACTCGTTACCGGAGAAAAACACTAATTTGAACTCGTTAATATGATGAAAACATGAATTCGAACTCGTTACCAAAGATAAAACACAAATTTCTACTCATTATAAAGGAAAACACCAATTTCCGGCGATGTCAACTCGTTATCGGGGAAAAAACCTTTTTTACGCATGGACAAATCGTTACCGAGCAAAACACAAATTTGAACTCGTTAATAAGAAGAAAACATGAATTGGAACTCGTTACCAAAGTAAAAACTCAAACCTCTACTCGTTATAAAGGGAAAACACAAATTTCCGCCAATGTCAACTCGTTATCAGGGAAAAAGCCTTTTTTCCAGCAAGGACAACTCGTTACTATATAGAAACACAAATTTGAACTCGTTAATATGATGAAAACATGAATTCGAACTCGTTACCAAAGATAAAACACAAATTTCTACTCATTATAAAGGGAAAACACCAATTTCCTGCGATGTCAACTCGTTATTAGGGAAAAAACCTTTTTTTTGCATGGACAAATCTTTACCAGAGTAAAACACAAATTTGAACTCGTTAATAAGAAGAAAACATGAATTCGAACTCGTTACCAAAGAAAAAACACAAATTTCTACTCGTTATAAAGGGAAAAACACAAATTTCCGGCGATGTCAACTCGTTATCAGGGAAAAAGCCTTTTTTCCCCGAAGGACAACTCGTTACCGAGAGAAAAACGATAATTTGAACTCGTTAATATGATGAAAACATGAATTCGAACTCGTTACCAAAGATAAAACACAAATTTCTACTCATTATAAAGGGAAAACACCAATTTCCGGCGATGTCAACTCGTTATCAGGGAAAAAACCTTTTTTCTGCATGGACAAATCGTTACCGAGCAAAACACAAATTTGAACTCGTTAATAAGAAGAAAACATGAATTCGAACTCGTTACCAAAGAAAAAACACAAATTTCTACTCGTTATAAAGGGAAAAACACAAATTCCGGCGATGTCAACTCGTTATCAGGGAAAAAGCCTTTTTTCCACCAAGGACAACTCGTTACCAAGAGAAAAACCCTAATTTGAACTCGTTAATATGATGAAAACATGAATTCAAACTCGTTACCAAAGATAAAACATAAATTTCTACTCATTATAAAGGGAAAACACCAATTTCCGGCGATGTCAACTCGTTATCAGGGAAAAAACCTTTTTTCTGCATGGACAAATCGTTACCAGAGTAAAACACAAATTTGAACTCGTTAATAAGAAGAAAACATGAATTCGAACTCGTTACCAAAGAAAAAACACAAATTTCTACTCGTTATAAAGGGAAAAACACAAATTTCCGGCGATGTCAACTCGTTATCAGGGAAAAAGCCTTTTTTCCGCCAAGGACAACTCGCTACCAGAGAAAAACCTTAATTTGAACTCGTTAATATGATGAAAACATGAATTCAAACTCGTTACCAAAGATAAAACACAAATTTCTACTCATTATAAAGGAAAACACCAATTTCCGGCGATGTCAACTCGTTATCGGGGAAAAAACCTTTTTTTACGCATGGACAAATCGTTACCGAGAGAAAAACACAAATTTGAACTCGTTAATAAGAAGAAAACATGAATTCGAACTCGTTACCAAAGAAAAAACACAAATTTCTACTCGTTATAAGGGAAAAACACAAATTTCCGGCGATGTCAACTCGTTATCGGGGAAAAAGCCTTTTTTCCGGTAAGGACAACTCGTTACCGAGAGAAAAACACTAATTTGAACTCGTTAATATGATGAAAACATGAATTCGAACTCGTTACCAAAGATAAAACACAAATTTCTACTCATTATAAAGGGAAAACACCAATTTCCGGCGATGTCAACTCGTTATCAGGGAAAAAACCTTTTATCTGCATGGACAAATCGTTACCAGAGCAAAACACAAATTTGAACTCTTTAATAAGAAGAAAACATGAATTCGAACTCGTTACCAAAGTAAAAACTCAAACCTTTACTCGTTATAAAGGGAAACACAAATTTCCGGCAATGTCAACTCGTTATCAGGGAAAAAGCCTTTTTTCCAGCAAGGACAACTCGTTACCGTATAAAAACACAAATTTGAACTCGTTAATATGATGAAAACATGAATTCGAACTCGTTACCAAAGATAAAACACAAATTTCTACTCATTATAAAGGGAAAACACCAATTTCCGGCGATGTCAACTCGTTATCAGGGAAAAAACCTTTTTTTCTACATGGACAAATCGTTACCAGAGTAAAACACAAATTTGAACTCGTTAATAAGAAGAAAACATGAATTTGAACTCGTTACCAAAGAAAAAACACAAATTTCTACTCGTTATAAAGGGAAAAACACAAATTTCCGGCGATGTCAACTCGTTATCAGGGAAAAAGCCTTTTTTCCACCAAGGACAACTCGCTACCAGAGAAAAACCTAATTTGAACTCGTTAATATGATGAAAACATGAATTCGAACTCGTTACCAAAGATAAAACACAAATTTCTACTCATTATAAAGGGAAAACACCAATTTCCGGCGATGTCAACTCGTTATCAGGGAAAAAACCTTTTTTTGCATGGACAAAATCGTTACCAGAGAAAAACACAAATTTGAACTCGTTAATAAGAAGAAAACATGATTTCGAACTCGTTACCAAAAGAAAAAACACAAATTTCTACTCGTTATAAAGGGAAAAACACAAATTTCCGGCGATGTCAACTCGTTATCGGGAAAAAGCCTTTTTTCCGGCAAGGACAACTCGTTACCGGAGAGAAAAACACTAATTTGAACTCGTTAATATGATGAAAACATGAATTCGAACTCGTTACCAAAGATAAAACACAAATTTCT
>JAVUPR010000120.1:0-156588 GCA_036785695.1 Gentiana straminea | reverse complement strand
TTTTTCGTACTTTTTTTCGTACCCGAAGTACTTAGCTGTGTGATTTTTGATTCCTTGTACAAGGCCATTACGACCTCCGTTTTGCTTGCCGTTTGCGCCGGCGTGCCTTATTTATCGTTACGAGTCGATATCACATCGGTACTTCAAAGAGAATTACAAACGTTTTTTTCGTACTTTTTTTCGTACCCATAGAGTACTTAGCTTGTGTGATTTTGATTCCTTGTACAAGGCCATTACGGCCTCCGTTTTGCTTGCCGTTTGCGCCGGCGTGCCTTATTTATCGTTACGGTCGATATCACATCGGTACTTCAAAGAGAATTACAAACGTTTTTTTTTCGTACTTTTTTCGTACCCATAGAGTACTTAAGCGTGTGATTTTGATTCCTTGTACAAGGCCATTCGGCCTCCGTTTTGCTTGCCGTTTGCGCCGGCGTGCCTTATTTATCGTTACGAGTCGATATCACATCGGTACTTCAAAGAGAATTACAAACGTTTTTTTCGTACTTTTTTCGTACCCATAGAGTACTTAGCTGTGTGATTTTGATTCCTTGTACAAGGCCATTACGGCCTCCGTTTTTCTTGCCGTTTGCGCCGGCGTGCCTTATTTATCGTTACGGTCGATATCACATCGGTACTTCAAAGAGAATTACAAACGTTTTTTTTCGTACTTTTTTTCGTACCCATAGAGTACTTAGCTGTGTGATTTTGATTCCTTGTACAAGGCCATTACGGCCTCCGTTTTGCTTGCCGTTTGCGCCGGCGTGCCTTATTTATCGTTACGGTCGATATCACATCGGTACTTCAAAGAAATTACAAACGTTTTTTTTCGTACTTTTTTTCGTACCCATAGAGTACTTAAGCGTGTGATTTTGATTCCTTGTACAAGGCCATTACGGCCTCCGTTTTGCTTGCCGTTTGCGCCGGCGTGCCTTATTTATCGTTACGGTCGATATCACATCGGTACTTCAAAGAGAATTACAAACGTTTTTTTTCGTACTTTTTTTCGTACCCGTAGAGTACTTAAGCGTGTGATTTTTGATTCCTTGTACAAGGCCATTACGGCCTCCGTTTTGCTTGCCGTTTGCGCCGGCGTGCCTTATTTATCGTTACGGTCGATATCACATCGGTACTTCAAAGAGAATTACAAACGTTTTTTTCGTACTTTTTTTCGTACCCGTAGAGTACTTAAGCGTGTGATATTTGATTCCTTGTACAAGGCCATTACGGCCTCCGTTTTGCTTGCCGTTTGCGCCGGCGTGCCTTATTTATCGTTACGGTCGATATCACATCGGTACTTCAAAGAGAATTACAAACGTTTTTTTTCGTACTTTTTTTCGTACCCATAGAGTACTTAAGCTTGTGTGATTTTTGATTCCTTGTACAAGGCCATTACGGCCTCCGTTTTTCTTGCCGTTTGCGCCGGCGTGCCTTATTTATCGTTACGGTCGATATCACATCGGTACTTCAAAGAGAATTACAAACGTTTTTTTTCGTACTTTTTTTTTCGTACCCATAGAGTACTTAAGCGTGTGATTTTTGATTCCTTGTACAAGGCCATTACGGCCTCCGTTTTGCTTGCCGTTTGCGCCGGCGTGCCTTATTTATCGTTACGGTCGATATCACATCGGTACTTCAAAGAGAATTACAAACGTTTTTTTCGTACTTTTTTTCGTACCCATAGAGTACTTAAGCGTGTGATTTTTGATTCCTTGTACAAGGCCATTACGGCCTCCGTTTTGCTGCCGTTTGCGCCGGCGTGCCTTATTTATCGTTACAGTCGATATCACATCGGTACTTCAAAGAGAATTACAAACGTTTTTTTCGTACTTTTTTTCGTACCCATAGAGTACTTAGCGTGTGATTTTGATTCCTTGTACAAGGCCATTACGGCCTCCGTTTTGCTTGCCGTTTGCGCCGGCGTGCCTTATTTATCGTTACGGTCGATATCACATCGGTACTTCAAAGAGAATTACAAACGTTTTTTTTCGTACTTTTTTTTCGTACCCATAGAGTACTTAGCTTGTGTGATTTTGATTCCTTGTACAAGGCCATTACGGCCTCCGTTTTGCTTGCCGTTTGCGCCGGCGTGCCTTATTTATCGTTACGGTCGATATCACATCGGTACTTCAAAGAGAATTACAAACGTTTTTTTCGTACTTTTTTTCGTACCCATAGAGTACTTAAACTTGTGTGATTTTTGATTCCTTGTACAAGGCCATTACGGCCTCCGTTTTGCTTGCCGTTTGCGCCGGCGTGCCTTATTTATCGTTACGTCGATATCACATCGGTACTTCAAAGAGAATTACAAACGTTTTTTTTTCGTACTTTTTTTCGTACCCATAGAGTACTTAGCGTGTGATTTTGATTCCTTGTACAAGGCCATTACGGCCTCCGTTTTGCTTGCCGTTTGCGCCGGCGTGCCTTATTTATCGTTACGGTCGATATCACATCGGTACTTCAAAGAGAATTACAAACGTTTTTTTCGTACTTTTTTCGTACCCATAGAGTACTTAAGCGTGTGATTTTTGATTCCTTGTACAAGGCCATTCGGCCTCCGTTTTGCTTGCCGTTTGCGCCGGCGTGCCTTATTTATCGTTACGGTCGATATCACATCGGTACTTCAAAGAGAATTACAAACGTTTTTTTTTCGTACTTTTTTTCGTACCCATAGAGTACTTAGCGTGTGATTTTGATTCCTTGTACAAGGCCATTACGGCCTCCGTTTTGCTTGCCGTTTGCGCCGGCGTGCCTTATTTATCGTTACGGTCGATATCACATCGGTACTTCAAAGAGAATTACAAACGTTTTTTTTTCGTACTTTTTTTCGTACCCATAGAGTACTTAAGCTTGTGTGATTTTTGATTCCTTGTACAAGGCCATTACGGCCTCCGTTTTTCTTGCCGTTTGCGCCGGCGTGCCTTATTTATCGTTACGGTCGATATCACATCGGTACTTCAAAGAGAATTACAAACGTTTTTTTCGTACTTTTTTCGTACCCATAGAGTACTTAAGCGTGTGATTTTTGATTCCTTGTACAAGGCCATTACGGCCTCCGTTTTGCTTGCCGTTTGCGCCGGCGTGCCTTATTTATCGTTACGGTCGATATCACATCGGTACTTCAAAGAGAATTACAAACGTTTTTTTTCGTACTTTTTTTCGTACCCATAGAGTACTTAGCGTGTGATTTTTGATTCCTTGTACAAGGCCATTACGGCCTCCGTTTTGCTTGCCGTTTGCGCCGGCGTGCCTTATTTATCGTTACGGTCGATATCACATCGGTACTTCAAAGAGAATTACAAACGTTTTTTTCGTACTTTTTTTCGTACCCATAGAGTACTTAGCGTGTGATTTTGATTCCTTGTACAAGGCCATTACGGCCTCCGTTTTGCTTGCCGTTTGCGCCGGCGTGCCTTATTTATCGTTACGGTCGATATCACATCGGTACTTCAAAGAGAATTACAAACGTTTTTTTCGTACTTTTTTCGTACCCATAGAGTACTTAAGCTTGTGTGATTTTTGATTCCTTGTACAAGGCCATTACGGCCTCCGTTTTGCTTGCCGTTTGCGCCGGCGTGCCTTATTTATCGTTACGGTCGATATCACATCGGTACTTCAAAGAGAATTACAAACGTTTTTTTTCGTACTTTTTTTCGTACCCGTAGAGTACTTAAGCGTGTGATTTTGATTCCTTGTACAAGGCCATTCGGCCTCCGTTTTGCTTGCCGTTTGCGCCGGCGTGCCTTATTTATCGTTACGGTCGATATCACATCGGTACTTCAAAGAGAATTACAAACGTTTTTTTTCGTACTTTTTTTCGTACCCATAGAGTACTTAGCGTGTGATTTTTGATTCCTTGTACAAGGCCATTACGGCCTCCGTTTTTCTTGCCGTTTGCGCCGGCGTGCCTTATTTATCGTTACGGTCGATATCACATCGGTACTTCAAAGAGAATTACAAACGTTTTTTTCGTACTTTTTTTCGTACCCATAGAGTACTTAGCGTGTGATTTTTGATTCCTTGTACAAGGCCATTCGGCCTCCGTTTTGCTTGCCGTTTGCGCCGGCGTGCCTTATTTATCGTTACGGTCGATATCACATCGGTACTTCAAAGAGAATTACAAACGTTTTTTTTCGTACTTTTTTTCGTACCCATAGAGTACTTAGCTGTGTGATTTTGATTCCTTGTACAAGGCCATTACGGCCTCCGTTTTGCTTGCCGTTTGCGCCGGCGTGCCTTATTTATCGTTACGGTCGATATCACATCGGTACTTCAAAGAGAATTACAAACGTTTTTTTTCGTACTTTTTTTCGTACCCATAGAGTACTTAGCGTGTGATTTTGATTCCTTGTACAAGGCCATTACGGCCTCCGTTTTGCTTGCCGTTTGCGCCGGCGTGCCTTATTTATCGTTACGGTCGATATCACATCGGTACTTCAAAGAGAATTACAAACGTTTTTTTCGTACTTTTTTTCGTACCCATAGAGTACTTAGCGTGTGATTTTTGATTCCTTGTACAAGGCCATTACGGCCTCCGTTTTGCTTGCCGTTTGCGCCGGCGTGCCTTATTTATCGTTACGGTCGATATCACATCGATACTTCAAAGAGAATTACAAACGTTTTTTTTCGTACTTTTTTTCGTACCCATAGAGTACTTAGCGTGTGATTTTTGATTCCTTGTACAAGGCCATTACGGCCTCCGTTTTGCTTGCCGTTTGCGCCGGCGTGCCTTATTTATCGTTACGGTCGATATCACATCGGTACTTCAAAGAGAATTACAAACGTTTTTTTTCGTACTTTTTTTCGTACCCATAGAGTACTTAGCGTGTGTGATTTTTGATTCCTTGTACAAGGCCATTACGGCCTCCGTTTTGCTTGCCGTTTGCGCCGGCGTGCCTTATTTATCGTTACGGTCGATATCACATCGGTACTTCAAAGAGAATTACAAACGTTTTTTTTTCGTACTTTTTCGTACCCATAGAGTACTTAAGCGTGTGATTTTTGATTCCTTGTACAAGGCCATTACGGCCTCCGTTTTGCTTGCCGTTTGCGCCGGCGTGCCTTATTTATCGTTACGGTCGATATCACATCGGTACTTCAAAGAGAATTACAAACGTTTTTTTCGTACTTTTTTTCGTACCCATAGAGTACTTAGCTGTGTGATTTTTGATTCCTTGTACAAGGCCATTCGGCCTCCGTTTTGCTTGCCGTTTGCGCCGGCGTGCCTTATTTATCGTTACGGTCGATATCACATCGGTACTTCAAAGAGAATTACAAACGTTTTTTTTTCGTACTTTTTTTCGTACCCATAGAGTACTTAGCGTGTGATTTTGATTCCTTGTACAAGGCCATTACGGCCTCCGTTTTGCTTGCCGTTTGCGCCGGCGTGCCTTATTTATCGTTACGGTCGATATCACATCGGTACTTCAAAGAGAATTACAAACGTTTTTTTTTCGTACTTTTTTTCGTACCCATAGAGTACTTAAGCGTGTGATTTTTGATTCCTTGTACAAGGCCATTCGGCCTCCGTTTTGCTTGCCGTTTGCGCCGGCGTGCCTTATTTATCGTTACGGTCGATATCACATCGGTACTTCAAAGAGAATTACAAACGTTTTTTTTCGTACTTTTTTTCGTACCCATAGAGTACTTAAGCGTGTGATTTTTGATTCCTTGTACAAGGCCATTCGGCCTCCGTTTTGCTTGCCGTTTGCGCCGGCGTGCCTTATTTATCGTTACGGTCGATATCACATCGGTACTTCAAAGAGAATTACAAACGTTTTTTTTCGTACTTTTTTTCGTACCCATAGAGTACTTAACTTGTGTGATTTTTGATTCCTTGTACAAGGCCATTCGGCCTCCGTTTTGCTTGCCGTTTGCGCCGGCGTGCCTTATTTATCGTTACGGTCGATATCACATCGGTACTTCAAAGAGAATTACAAACGTTTTTTTCGTACTTTTTTTCGTACCCGTAGAGTACTTAGCGTGTGATTTTTGATTCCTTGTACAAGGCCATTCGGCCTCCGTTTTGCTTGCCGTTTGCGCCGGCGTGCCTTATTTATCGTTACGGTCGATATCACATCGGTACTTCAAAGAGAATTACAAACGTTTTTTTTCGTACTTTTTTTCGTACCCATAGAGTACTTAAGCGTGTGATTTTTGATTCCTTGTACAAGGCCATTACGGCCTCCGTTTTGCTTGCCGTTTGCGCCGGCGTGCCTTATTTATCGTTACGGTCGATATCACATCGGTACTTCAAAGAGAATTACAAACGTTTTTTTTTCGTACTTTTTTTCGTACCCATAGAGTACTTAGCTGTGTGATTTTTGATTCCTTGTACAAGGCCATTCGGCCTCCGTTTTGCTTGCCGTTTGCGCCGGCGTGCCTTATTTATCGTTACGGTCGATATCACATCGGTACTTCAAAGAGAATTACAAACGTTTTTTTTCGTACTTTTTTTCGTACCCATAGAGTACTTAAGCGTGTGATTTTTGATTCCTTGTACAAGGCCATTACGGCCTCCGTTTTGCTTGCCGTTTGCGCCGGCGTGCCTTATTTATCGTTACGTCGATATCACATCGGTACTTCAAAGAGAATTACAAACGTTTTTTTTTCGTACTTTTTTTCGTACCCGTAGAGTACTTAGCGTGTGATTTTTGATTCTTGTACAAGGCCATTACGGCCTCCGTTTTGCTTGCCGTTTGCGCCGGCGTGCCTTATTTATCGTTACGGTCGATATCACATCGGTACTTCAAAGAGAATTACAAACGTTTTTTTTTCGTACTTTTTTTCGTACCCATAGAGTACTTAAGCGTGTGATTTTTGATTCCTTGTACAAGGCCATTCGGCCTCCGTTTTGCTTGCCGTTTGCGCCGGCGTGCCTTATTTATCGTTACGGTCGATATCACATCGGTACTTCAAAGAGAATTACAAACGTTTTTTTTCGTACTTTTTTTCGTACCCATAGAGTACTTAGCGTGTGATTTTTGATTCCTTGTACAAGGCCATTCGGCCTCCGTTTTGCTTGCCGTTTGCGCCGGCGTGCCTTATTTATCGTTACGGTCGATATCACATCGGTACTTCAAAGAGAATTACAAACGTTTTTTTTCGTACTTTTTTTCGTACCCATAGAGTACTTAAGCGTGTGATTTTTGATTCCTTGTACAAGGCCATTCGGCCTCCGTTTTGCTTGCCGTTTGCGCCGGCGTGCCTTATTTATCGTTACGGTCGATATCACATCGGTACTTCAAAGAGAATTACAAACGTTTTTTTTCGTACTTTTTTTCGTACCCATAGAGTACTTAACGTGTGTGATTTTGATTCCTTGTACAAGGCCATTCGGCCTCCGTTTTGCTTGCCGTTTGCGCCGGCGTGCCTTATTTATCGTTACGGTCGATATCACATCGGTACTTCAAAGAGAATTACAAACGTTTTTTTTCGTACTTTTTTTCGTACCCATAGAGTACTTAGCGTGTGATTTTTGATTCCTTGTACAAGGCCATTCGGCCTCCGTTTTGCTTGCCGTTTGCGCCGGCGTGCCTTATTTATCGTTACGGTCGATATCACATCGGTACTTCAAAGAGAATTACAAACGTTTTTTTTCGTACTTTTTTTCGTACCCGTAGAGTACTTAAGCGTGTGATTTTTGATTCCTTGTACAAGGCCATTACGGCCTCCGTTTTGCTTGCCGTTTGCGCCGGCGTGCCTTATTTATCGTTACGGTCGATATCACATCGGTACTTCAAAGAGAATTACAAACGTTTTTTTTACTTTTTTTTCGTACCCATAGAGTACTTAGCGTGTGATTTTTGATTCCTTGTACAAGGCCATTCGGCCTCCGTTTTGCTTGCCGTTTGCGCCGGCGTGCCTTATTTATCGTTACGGTCGATATCACATCGGTACTTCAAAGAGAATTACAAACGTTTTTTTTTCGTACTTTTTTTCGTACCCATAGAGTACTTAGCGTGTGATTTTTGATTCCTTGTACAAGGCCATTCGGCCTCCGTTTTGCTTGCCGTTTGCGCCGGCGTGCCTTATTTATCGTTACGGTCGATATCACATCGGTACTTCAAAGAGAATTACAAACGTTTTTTTTTCGTACTTTTTTTCGTACCCATAGAGTACTTAAGCGTGTGATTTTTGATTCCTTGTACAAGGCCATTCGGCCTCCGTTTTGCTTGCCGTTTGCGCCGGCGTGCCTTATTTATCGTTACGGTCGATATCACATCGGTACTTCAAAGAGAATTACAAACGTTTTTTTTCGTACTTTTTTTCGTACCCATAGAGTACTTAGCGTGTGATTTTTGATTCCTTGTACAAGGCCATTCGGCCTCCGTTTTGCTTGCCGTTTGCGCCGGCGTGCCTTATTTATCGTTACGGTCGATATCACATCGGTACTTCAAAGAGAATTACAAACGTTTTTTTTCGTACTTTTTTTCGTACCCGTAGAGTACTTAGCTTGTGTGATTTTTGATTCCTTGTACAAGGCCATTACGGCCTCCGTTTTGCTTGCCGTTTGCGCCGGCGTGCCTTATTTATCGTTACGGTCGATATCACATCGGTACTTCAAAGAGAATTACAAACGTTTTTTTTCGTACTTTTTTTCGTACCCATAGAGTACTTAGCGTGTGATTTTTGATTCCTTGTACAAGGCCATTACGGCCTCCGTTTTGCTTGCCGTTTGCGCCGGCGTGCCTTATTTATCGTTACGGTCGATATCACATCGGTACTTCAAAGAGAATTACAAACGTTTTTTTTCGTACTTTTTTTCGTACCCATAGAGTACTTAAGCGTGTGATTTTTGATTCCTTGTACAAGGCCATTACGGCCTCCGTTTTGCTTGCCGTTTGCGCCGGCGTGCCTTATTTATCGTTACGGTCGATATCACATCGGTACTTCAAAGAGAATTACAAACGTTTTTTTTCGTACTTTTTTTCGTACCCATAGAGTACTTAGCGTGTGATTTTTGATTCCTTGTACAAGGCCATTACGGCCTCCGTTTTGCTTGCCGTTTGCGCCGGCGTGCCTTATTTATCGTTACGGTCGATATCACATCGGTACTTCAAAGAGAATTACAAACGTTTTTTTTCGTACTTTTTTTCGTACCCATAGAGTACTTAAGCGTGTGATTTTTGATTCCTTGTACAAGGCCATTCGGCCTCCGTTTTGCTTGCCGTTTGCGCCGGCGTGCCTTATTTATCGTTACGGTCGATATCACA
Organism: Gentiana straminea; assembly: GCA_036785695.1. NCBI lineage: Eukaryota > Viridiplantae > Streptophyta > Magnoliopsida > Gentianales > Gentianaceae > Gentiana > Gentiana straminea. The sequence continues at coordinate 147,376 of JAVUPR010000120.1, read as the reverse complement.
TCGGTACTTCAAAGAGAATTACAAACGTTTTTTTTTCGTACTTTTTTTCGTACCCATAGAGTACTTAAGCGTGTGATTTTTGATTCCTTGTACAAGCATTCGGCCTCCGTTTTGCTTGCCGTTTGCGCCGGCGTGCCTTATTTATCGTTACGGTCGATATCACATCGGTACTTCAAAGAGAATTACAAACGTTTTTTTTTCGTACTTTTTTTCGTACCCGCCAGAGTACTTAAGCGTGTGATTTTTGATTCCTTGTACAAGGCCATTACGGCCTCCGTTTTGCTTGCCGTTTGCGCCGGCGTGCCTTATTTATCGTTACGGTCGATATCACATCGGTACTTCAAAGAGAATTACAAACGTTTTTTTTCGTACTTTTTTTCGTACCCATAGAGTACTTAAGCGTGTGATTTTTGATTCCTTGTACAAGGCCATTCGGCCTCCGTTTTGCTTGCCGTTTGCGCCGGCGTGCCTTATTTATCGTTACGGTCGATATCACATCGGTACTTCAAAGAGAATTACAAACGTTTTTTTTCGTACTTTTTTTCGTACCCGTAGAGTACTTAAGCGTGTGATTTTTGATTCCTTGTACAAGGCCATTCGGCCTCCGTTTTGCTTGCCGTTTGCGCCGGCGTGCCTTATTTATCGTTACGGTCGATATCACATCGGTACTTCAAAGAGAATTACAAACGTTTTTTTTCGTACTTTTTTTCGTACCCGTAGAGTACTTAGCTGTGTGATTTTTGATTCCTTGTACAAGGCCATTCGGCCTCCGTTTTGCTTGCCGTTTGCGCCGGCGTGCCTTATTTATCGTTACGGTCGATATCACATCGGTACTTCAAAGAGAATTACAAACGTTTTTTTTCGTACTTTTTTTCGTACCCATAGAGTACTTAAGCTTGTGTGATTTTTGATTCCTTGTACAAGGCCATTCGGCCTCCGTTTTGCTTGCCGTTTGCGCCGGCGTGCCTTATTTATCGTTAAATTCGATATCACATCGGTACTTCAAAGAGAATTACAAACGTTTTTTTTCGTACTTTTTTTCGTACCCATAGAGTACTTAAGCGTGTGATTTTTGATTCCTTGTACAAGGCCATTACGGCCTCCGTTTTGCTTGCCGTTTGCGCCGGCGTGCCTTATTTATCGTTACGGTCGATATCACATCGGTACTTCAAAGAGAATTACAAACGTTTTTTTTTCGTACTTTTTTTCGTACCCGCTAGAGTACTTAAGCGTGTGATTTTTGATTCCTTGTACAAGGCCATTACGGCCTCCGTTTTGCTTGCCGTTTGCGCCGGCGTGCCTTATTTATCGTTACGGTCGATATCACATCGGTACTTCAAAGAGAATTACAAACGTTTTTTTTCGTACTTTTTTTCGTACCCATAGAGTACTTAAGCGTGTGATTTTTGATTCCTTGTACAAGGCCATTCGGCCTCCGTTTTGCTTGCCGTTTGCGCCGGCGTGCCTTATTTATCGTTACGGTCGATATCACATCGGTACTTCAAAGAGAATTACAAACGTTTTTTTTTCGTACTTTTTTTCGTACCCATAGAGTACTTAAGCTTGTGTGATTTTTGATTCCTTGTACAAGGCCATTCGGCCTCCGTTTTGCTTGCCGTTTGCGCCGGCGTGCCTTATTTATCGTTACGAGTCGATATCACATCGGTACTTCAAAGAGAATTACAAACGTTTTTTTTTCGTACTTTTTTTCGTACCCATAGAGTACTTAAGCGTGTGATTTTTGATTCCTTGTACAAGGCCATTCGGCCTCCGTTTTGCTTGCCGTTTGCGCCGGCGTGCCTTATTTATCGTTACGAGTCGATATCACATCGGTACTTCAAAGAGAATTACAAACGTTTTTTTTCGTACTTTTTTTCGTACCCATAGAGTACTTAGCGTGTGTGATTTTTGATTCCTTGTACAAGGCCATTACGGCCTCCGTTTTGCTTGCCGTTTGCGCCGGCGTGCCTTATTTATCGTTACGGTCGATATCACATCGGTACTTCAAAGAGAATTACAAACGTTTTTTTTCGTACTTTTTTTCGTACCCATAGAGTACTTAAGCTTGTGTGATTTTTGATTCCTTGTACAAGGCCATTACGGCCTCCGTTTTGCTTGCCGTTTGCGCCGGCGTGCCTTATTTATCGTTACGGTCGATATCACATCGGTACTTCAAAGAGAATTACAAACGTTTTTTTTCGTACTTTTTTTCGTACCCGTAGAGTACTTAGCGTGTGATTTTTGATTCCTTGTACAAGGCCATTCGGCCTCCGTTTTGCTTGCCGTTTGCGCCGGCGTGCCTTATTTATCGTTACGGTCGATATCACATCGGTACTTCAAAGAGAATTACAAACGTTTTTTTTCGTACTTTTTTTCGTACCCATAGAGTACTTAAGCGTGTGATTTTTGATTCCTTGTACAAGGCCATTACGGCCTCCGTTTTGCTTGCCGTTTGCGCCGGCGTGCCTTATTTATCGTTACGGTCGATATCACATCGGTACTTCAAAGAGAATTACAAACGTTTTTTTTCGTACTTTTTTTCGTACCCATAGAGTACTTAAGCTGTGTGATTTTTGATTCCTTGTACAAGGCCATTCGGCCTCCGTTTTGCTTGCCGTTTGCGCCGGCGTGCCTTATTTATCGTTACGGTCGATATCACATCGGTACTTCAAAGAGAATTACAAACGTTTTTTTTCGTACTTTTTTTCGTACCCATAGAGTACTTAAGCTTGTGTGATTTTGATTCCTTGTACAAGGCCATTACGGCCTCCGTTTTGCTTGCCGTTTGCGCCGGCGTGCCTTATTTATCGTTACGGTCGATATCACATCGGTACTTCAAAGAGAATTACAAACGTTTTTTTTTTCGTACTTTTTTTCGTACCCATAGAGTACTTAGCGTGATTTTTGATTCCTTGTACAAGGCCATTCGGCCTCCGTTTTGCTTGCCGTTTGCGCCGGCGTGCCTTATTTATCGTTACGGTCGATATCACATCGGTACTTCAAAGAGAATTACAAACGTTTTTTTTTCGTACTTTTTTTCGTACCCATAGAGTACTTAAGCTGTGTGATTTTTGATTCCTTGTACAAGGCCATTCGGCCTCCGTTTTGCTTGCCGTTTGCGCCGGCGTGCCTTATTTATCGTTACGGTCGATATCACATCGGTACTTCAAAGAGAATTACAAACGTTTTTTTTCGTACTTTTTTTCGTACCCATAGAGTACTTAGCGTGTGATTTTTGATTCCTTGTACAAGGCCATTCGGCCTCCGTTTTGCTTGCCGTTTGCGCCGGCGTGCCTTATTTATCGTTACGGTCGATATCACATCGGTACTTCAAAGAGAATTACAAACGTTTTTTTTCGTACTTTTTTTCGTACCCATAGAGTACTTAGCGTGTGATTTTTGATTCCTTGTACAAGGCCATTCGGCCTCCGTTTTGCTTGCCGTTTGCGCCGGCGTGCCTTATTTATCGTTACGGTCGATATCACATCGGTACTTCAAAGAGAATTACAAACGTTTTTTTTCGTACTTTTTTTCGTACCCATAGAGTACTTAAGCGTGTGATTTTTGATTCCTTGTACAAGGCCATTCGGCCTCCGTTTTGCTTGCCGTTTGCGCCGGCGTGCCTTATTTATCGTTACGGTCGATATCACATCGGTACTTCAAAGAGAATTACAAACGTTTTTTTTCGTACTTTTTTTCGTACCCATAGAGTACTTAAGCGTGTGATTTTTGATTCCTTGTACAAGGCCATTACGGCCTCCGTTTTGCTTGCCGTTTGCGCCGGCGTGCCTTATTTATCGTTACGGTCGATATCACATCGGTACTTCAAAGAGAATTACAAACGTTTTTTTTTTTTCGTACTTTTTTTACCCGTACCCATAGAGTACTTAAGCGTGTGATTTTTGATTCCTTGTACAAGGCCATTACGGCCTCCGTTTTGCTTGCCGTTTGCGCCGGCGTGCCTTATTTATCGTTACGGTCGATATCACATCGGTACTTCAAAGAGAATTACAAACGTTTTTTTCGTACTTTTTTTCGTACCCATAGAGTACTTAGCGTGTGATTTTTGATTCCTTGTACAAGGCCATTACGGCCTCCGTTTTGCTTGCCGTTTGCGCCGGCGTGCCTTATTTATCGTTACGGTCGATATCACATCGGTACTTCAAAGAGAATTACAAACGTTTTTTTTTCGTACTTTTTTCGTACCCATAGAGTACTTAAGCGTGTGATTTTTGATTCCTTGTACAAGGCCATTACGGCCTCCGTTTTGCTTGCCGTTTGCGCCGGCGTGCCTTATTTATCGTTACGGTCGATATCACATCGGTACTTCAAAGAGAATTACAAACGTTTTTTTTCGTACTTTTTTTCGTACCCATAGAGTACTTAGCGTGTGATTTTTGATTCCTTGTACAAGGCCATTCGGCCTCCGTTTTGCTTGCCGTTTGCGCCGGCGTGCCTTATTTATCGTTACGGTCGATATCACATCGGTACTTCAAAGAGAATTACAAACGTTTTTTTTTCGTACTTTTTTTCGTACCCATAGAGTACTTAAGCGTGTGATTTTTGATTCCTTGTACAAGGCCATTACGGCCTCCGTTTTTTGCCGTTTGCGCCGGCGTGCCTTATTTATCGTTACGGTCGATATCACATCGGTACTTCAAAGAGAATTACAAACGTTTTTTTTCGTACTTTTTTTCGTACCCATAGAGTACTTAAGCGTGTGATTTTTGATTCCTTGTACAAGGCCATTCGGCCTCCGTTTTGCTTGCCGTTTGCGCCGGCGTGCCTTATTTATCGTTACGGTCGATATCACATCGGTACTTCAAAGAGAATTACAAACGTTTTTTTTCGTACTTTTTTTCGTACCCGTAGAGTACTTAGCGTGTGATTTTTGATTCCTTGTACAAGGCCATTCGGCCTCCGTTTTGCTGCCGTTTGCGCCGGCGTGCCTTATTTATCGTTACGGTCGATATCACATCGGTACTTCAAAGAGAATTACAAACGTTTTTTTTCGTACTTTTTTTCGTACCCATAGAGTACTTAAGCGTGTGATTTTGATTCCTTGTACAAGGCCATTCGGCCTCCGTTTTGCTTGCCGTTTGCGCCGGCGTGCCTTATTTATCGTTACGGTCGATATCACATCGGTACTTCAAAGAGAATTACAAACGTTTTTTTCGTACTTTTTTTCGTACCCATAGAGTACTTAAGCGTGTGATTTTTGATTCCTTGTACAAGGCCATTCGGCCTCCGTTTTGCTTGCCGTTTGCGCCGGCGTGCCTTATTTATCGTTACGGTCGATATCACATCGGTACTTCAAAGAGAATTACAAACGTTTTTTTCGTACTTTTTTTCGTACCCATAGAGTACTTAGCGTGTGATTTTGATTCCTTGTACAAGGCCATTACGGCCTCCGTTTTCTTGCCGTTTGCGCCGGCGTGCCTTATTTATCGTTACGGTCGATATCACATCGGTACTTCAAAGAGAATTACAAACGTTTTTTTTTTTTCGTACTTTTTTTCGTACCCATAGAGTACTTAGCTGTGTGATTTTTGATTCCTTGTACAAGGCCATTACGGCCTCCGTTTTGCTTGCCGTTTGCGCCGGCGTGCCTTATTTATCGTTACGGTCGATATCACATCGGTACTTCAAAGAGAATTACAAACGTTTTTTTTCGTACTTTTTTTCGTACCCATAGAGTACTTAGCGTGTGATTTTTGATTCCTTGTACAAGGCCATTACGGCCTCCGTTTTGCTTGCCGTTTGCGCCGGCGTGCCTTATTTATCGTTACGGTCGATATCACATCGGTACTTCAAAGAGAATTACAAACGTTTTTTTTTCGTACTTTTTTTCGTACCCATAGAGTACTTAGCGTGTGATTTTGATTCCTTGTACAAGGCCATTACGGCCTCCGTTTTGCTTGCCGTTTGCGCCGGCGTGCCTTATTTATCGTTACGGTCGATATCACATCGGTACTTCAAAGAGAATTACAAACGTTTTTTTCGTACTTTTTTTCGTACCCGTAGAGTACTTAAGTGTGATTTTGATTCCTTGTACAAGGCCATTACGGCCTCCGTTTTTCTTGCCGTTTGCGCCGGCGTGCCTTATTTATCGTTACGGTCGATATCACATCGGTACTTCAAAGAGAATTACAAACGTTTTTTTTCGTACTTTTTTTCGTACCCATAGAGTACTTAGCGTGTGATTTTGATTCCTTGTACAAGGCCATTACGGCCTCCGTTTTGCTTGCCGTTTGCGCCGGCGTGCCTTATTTATCGTTACGGTCGATATCACATCGGTACTTCAAAGAGAATTACAAACGTTTTTTTTCGTACTTTTTTTCGTACCCATAGAGTACTTAGCGTGTGATTTTGATTCCTTGTACAAGGCCATTCGGCCTCCGTTTTGCTTGCCGTTTGCGCCGGCGTGCCTTATTTATCGTTACGGTCGATATCACATCGGTACTTCAAAGAGAATTACAAACGTTTTTTTTTCGTACTTTTTTTCGTACCCATAGAGTACTTAGCTTGTGTGATATTTGATTCCTTGTACAAGGCCATTCGGCCTCCGTTTTGCTTGCCGTTTGCGCCGGCGTGCCTTATTTATCGTTACGGTCGATATCACATCGGTACTTCAAAAGAGAATTACAAACGTTTTTTTCGTACTTTTTTTCGTACCCATAGAGTACTTAAGCTGTGTGATTTTTGATTCCTTGTACAAGGCCATTACGGCCTCCGTTTTTCTTGCCGTTTGCGCCGGCGTGCCTTATTTATCGTTACGGTCGATATCACATCGGTACTTCAAAGAGAATTACAAACGTTTTTTTTCGTACTTTTTTTCGTACCCATAGAGTACTTAAGCGTGTGATTTTTGATTCCTTGTACAAGGCCATTACGGCCTCCGTTTTGCTTGCCGTTTGCGCCGGCGTGCCTTATTTATCGTTACGGTCGATATCACATCGGTACTTCAAAGAGAATTACAAACGTTTTTTTTCGTACTTTTTTTCGTACCCATAGAGAGTACTTAAGCTGTGTGATTTTTGATTCCTTGTACAAGGCCATTACGGCCTCCGTTTTGCTTGCCGTTTGCGCGGCGTGCCTTATTTATCGTTACGGTCGATATCACATCGGTACTTCAAAGAGAATTACAAACGTTTTTTTTCGTACTTTTTTTCGTACCCATAGAGTACTTAAGCGTGTGATTTTGATTCCTTGTACAAGGCCATTACGGCCTCCGTTTTGCTTGCCGTTTGCGCCGGCGTGCCTTATTTATCGTTACGGTCGATATCACATCGGTACTTCAAAGAGAATTACAAACGTTTTTTTCGTACTTTTTTTCGTACCCATAGAGTACTTAAGCTTGTGTGATATTTGATTCCTTGTACAAGGCCATTACGGCCTCCGTTTTGCTTGCCGTTTGCGCCGGCGTGCCTTATTTATCGTTACGGTCGATATCACATCGGTACTTCAAAGAGAATTACAAACGTTTTTTTTCGTACTTTTTTTCGTACCCATAGAGTACTTAGCGTGTGATTTTGATTCCTTGTACAAGGCCATTACGGCCTCCGTTTTTCTTTCCGTTTGCGCCGGCGTGCCTTATTTATCGTTACGGTCGATATCACATCGGTACTTCAAAGAGAATTACAAACGTTTTTTTTTCGTACTTTTTTTCGTACCCATAGAGTACTTAGCGTGTGATTTTGATTCCTTGTACAAGGCCATTACGGCCTCCGTTTTGCTTGCCGTTTGCGCCGGCGTGCCTTATTTATCGTTACGGTCGATATCACATCGGTACTTCAAAGAGAATTACAAACGTTTTTTTTTCGTACTTTTTTTCGTACCCATAGAGTACTTAGCGTGTGATATTTGATTCCTTGTACAAGGCCATTACGGCCTCCGTTTTGCTTGCCGTTTGCGCCGGCGTGCCTTATTTATCGTTACGAGTCGATATCACATCGGTACTTCAAAGAGAATTACAAACGTTTTTTTTCGTACTTTTTTTCGTACCCATAGAGTACTTAAGCGTGTGATATTTGATTCCTTGTACAAGGCCATTACGGCCTCCGTTTTTCTTGCCGTTTGCGCCGGCGTGCCTTATTTATCGTTACGGTCGATATCACATCGGTACTTCAAAGAGAATTACAAACGTTTTTTTTTCGTACTTTTTTTCGTACCCATAGAGTACTTAGCTGTGTGATTTTTGATTCCTTGTACAAGGCCATTCGGCCTCCGTTTTGCTTGCCGTTTGCGCCGGCGTGCCTTATTTATCGTTACGGTCGATATCACATCGGTACTTCAAAGAGAATTACAAACGTTTTTTTTCGTACTTTTTTTCGTACCCATAGAGTACTTAGCTTGTGTGATATTTGATTCCTTGTACAAGGCCATTACGGCCTCCGTTTTGCTTGCCGTTTGCGCCGGCGTGCCTTATTTATCGTTACGGTCGATATCACATCGGTACTTCAAAGAGAATTACAAACGTTTTTTTTTCGTACTTTTTTTCGTACCCATAGAGTACTTAGCGTGTGATTTTGATTCCTTGTACAAGGCCATTACGGCCTCCGTTTTTCTTGCCGTTTGCGCCGGCGTGCCTTATTTATCGTTACGGTCGATATCACATCGGTACTTCAAAGAGAATTACAAACGTTTTTTTCGTACTTTTTTTCGTACCCATAGAGTACTTAAGCTTGTGTGATTTTGATTCCTTGTACAAGGCCATTCGGCCTCCGTTTTGCTTGCCGTTTGCGCCGGCGTGCCTTATTTATCGTTACGGTCGATATCACATCGGTACTTCAAAGAGAATTACAAACGTTTTTTTTCGTACTTTTTTTCGTACCCATAGAGTACTTAGCTTGTGTGATATTTGATTCCTTGTACAAGGCCATTACGCCTCCGTTTTGCTTGCCGTTTGCGCCGGCGTGCCTTATTTATCGTTACGGTCGATATCACATCGGTACTTCAAAGAGAATTACAAACGTTTTTTTCGTACTTTTTTTCGTACCCATAGAGTACTTAGCGTGTGATTTTTGATTCCTTGTACAAGGCCATTACGGCCTCCGTTTTGCTTGCCGTTTGCGCCGGCGTGCCTTATTTATCGTTACGGTCGATATCACATCGGTACTTCAAAGAGAATTACAAACGTTTTTTTTTCGTACTTTTTTTCGTACCCATAGAGTACTTAAGCGTGTGATTTTTGATTCCTTGTACAAGGCCATTACGGCCTCCGTTTTTCTTGCCGTTTGCGCCGGCGTGCCTTATTTATCGTTACGGTCGATATCACATCGGTACTTCAAAGAGAATTACAAACGTTTTTTTTCGTACTTTTTTTCGTACCCATAGAGTACTTAGCGTGTGATATTTGATTCCTTGTACAAGGCCATTACGGCCTCCGTTTTGCTTGCCGTTTGCGCCGGCGTGCCTTATTTATCGTTACGTCGATATCACATCGGTACTTCAAAGAGAATTACAAACGTTTTTTTTCGTACTTTTTTTCGTACCCATAGAGTACTTAAGCGTGTGATTTTTGATTCCTTGTACAAGGCCATTACGGCCTCCGTTTTTCTTGCCGTTTGCGCCGGCGTGCCTTATTTATCGTTACGTCGATATCACATCGGTACTTCAAAGAGAATTACAAACGTTTTTTTTCGTACTTTTTTTTCGTACCCATAGAGTACTTAGCGTGTGATTTTTGATTCCTTGTACAAGGCCATTACGGCCTCCGTTTTGCTTGCCGTTTGCGCCGGCGTGCCTTATTTATCGTTACGGTCGATATCACATCGGTACTTCAAAGAGAATTACAAACGTTTTTTTTCGTACTTTTTTTCGTACCCATAGAGTACTTAGCGTGTGATATTTGATTCCTTGTACAAGGCCATTACGGCCTCCGTTTTGCTTGCCGTTTGCGCCGGCGTGCCTTATTTATCGTTACGGTCGATATCACATCGGTACTTCAAAGAGAATTACAAACGTTTTTTTTCGTACTTTTTTTCGTACCCATAGAGTACTTAAGCGTGTGATTTTGATTCCTTGTACAAGGCCATTACGGCCTCCGTTTTTCTTGCCGTTTGCGCCGGCGTGCCTTATTTATCGTTACGGTCGATATCACATCGGTACTTCAAAGAGAATTACAAACGTTTTTTTTCGTACTTTTTTTCGTACCCATAGAGTACTTAAGCGTGTGATTTTGATTCCTTGTACAAGGCCATTACGGCCTCCGTTTTGCTTGCCGTTTGCGCCGGCGTGCCTTATTTATCGTTACGAGTCGATATCACATCGGTACTTCAAAGAGAATTACAAACGTTTTTTTTTCGTACTTTTTTTCGTACCCATAGAGTACTTAAGCTTGTGTGATTTTGATTCCTTGTACAAGGCCATTACGGCCTCCGTTTTGCTTGCCGTTTGCGCCGGCGTGCCTTATTTATCGTTACGGTCGATATCACATCGGTACTTCAAAGAGAATTACAAACGTTTTTTTCGTACTTTTTTTCGTACCCATAGACTACTTAAGCGTGTGATATTTGATTCCTTGTACAAGGCCATTACGGCCTCCGTTTTGCTTGCCGTTTGCGCCGGCGTGCCTTATTTATCGTTACGGTCGATATCACATCGGTACTTCAAAGAGAATTACAAACGTTTTTTTTCGTACTTTTTTTCGTACCCATAGAGTACTTAAGCGTGTGATTTTTGATTCCTTGTACAAGGCCATTACGGCCTCCGTTTTTCTTGCCGTTTGCGCCGGCGTGCCTTATTTATCGTTACGGTCGATATCACATCGGTACTTCAAAGAGAATTACAAACGTTTTTTTTCGTACTTTTTTTCGTACCCATAGAGTACTTAAGCTGTGTGATTTTGATTCCTTGTACAAGGCCATTACGGCCTCCGTTTTGCTTGCCGTTTGCGCCGGCGTGCCTTATTTATCGTTACGGTCGATATCACATCGGTACTTCAAAGAGAATTACAAACGTTTTTTTTCGTACTTTTTTTTCGTACCCATAGAGTACTTAAGCGTGTGATATTTGATTCCTTGTACAAGGCCATTACGGCCTCCGTTTTGCTTGCCGTTTGCGCCGGCGTGCCTTATTTATCGTTACGGTCGATATCATCGGTACTTCAAAGAGAATTACAAACGTTTTTTTTCGTACTTTTTTTCGTACCCATAGAGTACTTAGCGTGTGATATTTGATTCCTTGTACAAGGCCATTACGGCCTCCGTTTTGCTTGCCGTTTGCGCCGGCGTGCCTTATTTATCGTTACGGTCGATATCACATCGGTACTTCAAAGAGAATTACAAACGTTTTTTTTTCGTACTTTTTTTCGTACCCATAGAGTACTTAGCGTGTGATTTTTGATTCCTTGTACAAGGCCATTACGGCCTCCGTTTTGCTTGCCGTTTGCGCCGGCGTGCCTTATTTATCGTTACGGTCGATATCACATCGGTACTTCAAAGAGAATTACAAACGTTTTTTTTTCGTACTTTTTTTCGTACCCATAGAGTACTTAAGCGTGTGATATTTGATTCCTTGTACAAGGCCATTACGGCCTCCGTTTTCTTGCCGTTTGCGCCGGCGTGCCTTATTTATCGTTACGGTCGATATCACATCGGTACTTCAAAGAGAATTACAAACGTTTTTTTTTCGTACTTTTTTTCGTACCCATAGAGTACTTAAGCGTGTGATTTTTGATTCCTTGTACAAGGCCATTACGGCCTCCGTTTTTCTTGCCGTTTGCGCCGGCGTGCCTTATTTATCGTTACGGTCGATATCACATCGGTACTTCAAAGAGAATTACAAACGTTTTTTTTTCGTACTTTTTTTCGTACCCATAGAGTACTTAAGCTTGTGTGATTTTTGATTCCTTGTACAAGGCCATTACGGCCTCCGTTTTGCTTGCCGTTTGCGCCGGCGTGCCTTATTTATCGTTACGGTCGATATCACATCGGTACTTCAAAGAGAATTACAAACGTTTTTTTTTCGTACTTTTTTTCGTACCCATAGTACTTAAGCGTGTGATATTTGATTCCTTGTACAAGGCCATTACGGCCTCCGTTTTGCTTGCCGTTTGCGCCGGCGTGCCTTATTTATCGTTACGGTCGATATCACATCGGTACTTCAAAGAGAATTACAAACGTTTTTTTTCGTACTTTTTTTCGTACCCATAGAGTACTTAGCGTGTGATATTTGATTCCTTGTACAAGGCCATTCGGCCTCCGTTTTTCTTGCCGTTTGCGCCGGCGTGCCTTATTTATCGTTACGGTCGATATCACATCGGTACTTCAAAGAGAATTACAAACGTTTTTTTTCGTACTTTTTTTCGTACCCATAGAGTACTTAGCGTGTGATATTTGATTCCTTGTACAAGGCCATTACGGCCTCCGTTTTGCTTGCCGTTTGCGCCGGCGTGCCTTATTTATCGTTACGGTCGATATCACATCGGTACTTCAAAGAGAATTACAAACGTTTTTTTTCGTACTTTTTTTCGTACCCATAGAGTACTTAAGCGTGTGATTTTTGATTCCTTGTACAAGGCCATTACGGCCTCCGTTTTGCTTGCCGTTTGCGCCGGCGTGCCTTATTTATCGTTACGGTCGATATCACATCGGTACTTCAAAGAGAATTACAAACGTTTTTTTTCGTACTTTTTTTCGTACCCATAGAGTACTTAACGTGTGATATTTGATTCCTTGTACAAGGCCATTCGGCCTCCGTTTTGCTTGCCGTTTGCGCCGGCGTGCCTTATTTATCGTTACGGTCGATATCACATCGGTACTTCAAAGAGAATTACAAACGTTTTTTTTTCGTACTTTTTTTCGTACCCATAGAGTACTTAGCTGTGTGATTTTGATTCCTTGTACAAGGCCATTACGGCCTCCGTTTTGCTTGCCGTTTGCGCCGGCGTGCCTTATTTATCGTTACGGTCGATATCACATCGGTACTTCAAAGAGAATTACAAACGTTTTTTTTCGTACTTTTTTTCGTACCCATAGAGTACTTAAGCTTGTGTGATTTTTGATTCCTTGTACAAGGCCATTACGGCCTCCGTTTTTCTTGCCGTTTGCGCCGGCGTGCCTTATTTATCGTTACGAGTCGATATCACATCGATACTTCAAAGAGAATTACAAACGTTTTTTTTTCGTACTTTTTTTCGTACCCATAGAGTACTTAAGCGTGACGATTTTGATTCCTTGTACAAGGCCATTACGGCCTCCGTTTTGCTTGCCGTTTGCGCCGGCGTGCCTTATTTATCGTTACGGTCGATATCACATCGGTACTTCAAAGAGAATTACAAACGTTTTTTTTCGTACTTTTTTTCGTACCCGTAGAGTACTTAGCTTGTGTGATTTTTGATTCCTTGTACAAGGCCATTACGGCCTCCGTTTTTCTTGCCGTTTGCGCCGGCGTGCCTTATTTATCGTTACGGTCGATATCACATCGGTACTTCAAAGAGAATTACAAACATTTTTTTTCGTACTTTTTTTCGTACCCATAGAGTACTTAGCTTGTGTGATTTTTGATTCCTTGTACAAGGCCATTACGGCCTCCGTTTTGCTTGCCGTTTGCGCCGGCGTGCCTTATTTATCGTTAGTCGATATCACATCGGTACTTCAAAGAGAATTACAAACGTTTTTTTTCGTACTTTTTTTCGTACCCGCTAGAGTACTTAGCTTGTGTGATATTTGATTCCTTGTACAAGGCCATTACGGCCTCCGTTTTGCTTGCCGTTTGCGCCGGCGTGCCTTATTTATCGTTACGGTCGATATCACATCGGTACTTCAAAGAAATTACAAACGTTTTTTTTCGTACTTTTTTTCGTACCCATAGAGTACTTAAGCGTGTGATTTTTGATTCCTTGTACAAGGCCATTACGGCCTCCGTTTTGCTTGCCGTTTGCGCCGGCGTGCCTTATTTATCGTTACGTCGATATCACATCGGTACTTCAAAGAGAATTACAAACGTTTTTTTTCGTACTTTTTTTCGTACCCATAGAGTACTTAACGTGTGATTTTTGATTCCTTGTACAAGGCCATTACGGCCTCCGTTTTTCTTGCCGTTTGCGCCGGCGTGCCTTATTTATCGTTACGGTCGATATCACATCGGTACTTCAAAGAGAATTACAAACGTTTTTTTTCGTACTTTTTTTCGTACCCATAGAGTACTTAGCGTGTGTGATTTTTGATTCCTTGTACAAGGCCATTACGGCCTCCGTTTTGCTTGCCGTTTGCGCCGGCGTGCCTTATTTATCGTTACGGTCGATATCACATCGGTACTTCAAAGAGAATTACAAACGTTTTTTTTCGTACTTTTTTTCGTACCCATAGAGTACTTAACGTGTGATTTTGATTCCTTGTACAAGGCCATTACGGCCTCCGTTTTGCTTGCCGTTTGCGCCGGCGTGCCTTATTTATCGTTACGGTCGATATCACATCGGTACTTCAAAGAGAATTACAAACGTTTTTTTTCGTACTTTTTTTCGTACCCATAGAGTACTTAGCTGTGTGATTTTTGATTCCTTGTACAAGGCCATTCGGCCTCCGTTTTGCTTGCCGTTTGCGCCGGCGTGCCTTATTTATCGTTACGGTCGATATCACATCGGTACTTCAAAGAGAATTGCAAACGTTTTTTTTCGTACTTTTTTTCGTACCCATAGAGTACTTAACGTGTGATATTTGATTCCTTGTACAAGGCCATTACGGCCTCCGTTTTGCTTGCCGTTTGCGCCGGCGTGCCTTATTTATCGTTACGGTCGATATCACATCGGTACTTCAAAGAGAATTACAAACGTTTTTTTTCGTACTTTTTTTCGTACCCATAGAGTACTTAGCTGTGTGTGATTTTTGATTCCTTGTACAAGGCCATTCGGCCTCCGTTTTGCTTGCCGTTTGCGCCGGCGTGCCTTATTTATCGTTCGGTCGATATCACATCGACTTCAAAGAGAATTACAAACATTTTTTTTCGTACTTTTTTCGTACCCATAGAGTACTTAACTTGTGTGATTTTTGATTCCTTGTACAAGGCCATTCGGCCTCCGTTTTGCTTGCCGTTTGCGCCGGCGTGCCTTATTTATCGTTCGGTCGATATCACATCGGTACTTCAAAGAGAATTACAAACGTTTTTTTCGTACTTTTTTTCGTACCCACGTACATAGAGTACTTAACGCGTGATATTTGATTCCTTGTACAAGGCCATTACGGCCTCCGTTTTGCTTGCCGTTTGCGCCGGCGTGCCTTATTTATCGTTACGGTCGATATCACATCGGTACTTCAAAGAGAATTACAAACGTTTTTTTCGTACTTTTTTCGTACCCATAGACTACTGGCTTGTGTGATATTTGATTCCTTGTACAAGGCCATTCGGCCTCCGTTTTTCTTGCCGTTTGCGCCGGCGTGCCTTATTTATCGTTACGGTCGATATCACATCGATACTTCAAAGAGAATTACAAACGTTTTTTTTCGTACTTTTTTTCGTACCCGTAGAGTACTTAAGCGTGTGATTTTGATTCCTTGTACAAGGCCATTACGGCCTCCGTTTTGCTTGCCGTTTGCGCGGCGTGCCTTATTTATCGTTACGGTCGATATCACATCGGTACTTCAAAGAGAATTACAAACGTTTTTTTTCGTACTTTTTTTCGTACCCATAGAGTACTTAGCGTGTGATATTTGATTCCTTGTACAAGGCCATTACGGCCTCCGTTTTTCTTGCCGTTTGCGCCGGCGTGCCTTATTTATCGTTACGGTCGATATCACATCGGTACTTCAAAGAGAATTACAAACGTTTTTTTTCGTACTTTTTTTCGTACCCATAGAGTACTTAAGTGTGATATTTGATTCCTTGTACAAGGCCATTACGGCCTCCGTTTTTCTTTCCGTTTGCGCCGGCGTGCCTTATTTATCGTTACGGTCGATATCACATCGATACTTCAAAGAGAATTACAAACATTTTTTTTTCGTACTTTTTTTCGTACCCATAGAGTACTTAACGTGTGATTTTTGATTCCTTGTACAAGGCCATTCGGCCTCCGTTTTTCTTTCCGTTTGCACCGGCGTGCCTTATTTATCGTTACGGTCGATATCACATCGGTACTTCAAAGAGAATTACAAACGTTTTTTTTCGTACTTTTTTTCGTACCCATAGAGTACTTAAGCGTGTGATATTTGATTCCTTGTACAAGGCCATTCGGCCTCCGTTTTGCTTGCCGTTTGCGCCGGCGTGCCTTATTTATCGTTAGGTCGATATCACATCGGTACTTCAAAGAGAATTACAAACGTTTTATTTCGTACTTTTTTCGTACCCATAGACTACATAACGTGTGATATTTGATTCCTTGTACAAGGCCATTCGGCCTCCGTTTTGCTTGCCGTTTGCGCCGGCGTGCCTTATTTATCGTTACGGTCGATATCACATCGGTACTTCAAAGAGAATTACAAACGTTTTTTTTCGTACTTTTTTTCGTACCCATAGAGTACTTGCTTGTGTGATTTTTGATTCCTTGTACAAGGCCATTCGGCCTCCGTTTTGCTTGCCGTTTGCGCCGGCGTGCCTTATTTATCGTTACGGTCGATATCACATCAGTACTTCAAAGAGAATTACAAACATTTTTTTTCGTACTTTTTTTTCGTACCCATAGAGTACTTAAGTGTGTGATATTTGATTCCTTGTACAAGGCCATTCTGGCCTCCGTTTTGCTTGCCGTTTGCGCCGGCGTGCCTTATTTATCGTTACGGTCGATATCACATCGGTACTTCAAAGAGAATTACAAACATTTTTTTTCGTACTTTTTTTCGTACCCATAGAGTACTTAAGCGTGTGATTTTTGATTCCTTGTACAAGGCCATTACGGCCTCCGTTTTTGCTTGCCGTTTGCGCCGGCGTGCCTTATTTATCGTTACGCAGTCGATATCACATCGATACTTCAAAGAGAATTACAAACGTTTTTTTTCGTACTTTTTTTCGTACCCATAGAGTACTTAACTGTGTGATATTTGATTCCTTGTACAAGGCCATTCGGCCTCCGTTTTGCTTGCCGTTTGCACCGGCGTGCCTTATTTATCGTTACGGGTCGATATCACATCGGTACTTCAAAGAGAATTACAAACATTTTTTTCGTACTTTTTTTCGTACCCATGCCGGAGTACTTAAGCGTGTGATTTTGATTCCTTGTACAAGGCCATTACGGCCTCCGTTTTTCTTTCCGTTTGCACCGGCGTGCCTTATTTATCGTTACGGTCGATATCACATCGTGATTCAAAGAGAATTGTAAACGTTTTTTTTCGTACTTTTTTCGTACCCATAGAGTACTTAACTCGTGTGATATTTGATTCCTTGTACAAGGCCATTCGGCCTCCGTTTTGCTTGCCGTTTGCGCCGGCGTGCCTTATTTATCGTTACGAGTCGATATCACATCGGTACTTCAAAGAGAATTACAAACGTTTTTTTTCGTACTTTTTTTCGTACCCATAGAGTACTTAACTGTGTGATATTTGATTCCTTGTACAAGGCCATTCGCCTCCGTTTTTCTTGCCGTTTGCACCGGCGTGCCTTATTTATCGTTCGGTCGATATCACATCGTACTTCAAAGAGAATTACAAACGTTTTTTTTTCGTACTTTTTTCGTACCCATAGAGTACTTAACTTGTGTGATATTTGATTCCTTGTACAAGGCCATTCGGCCTCCGTTTTGCTTGCCGTTTGCGCCGGCGTGCCTTATTTATCGTTACGGTCGATATCACATCGAGTAATTCAAAGAGAATTACAAACGTTTTTTTTCGTACTTTTTTTCGTACCCATAGACTACTTAACTTGTGTGATATTTGATTCCTTGTACAAGGCCATTACGGCCTCCGTTTTGCTTGCCGTTTGCACCGGCGTGCCTTATTTATCGTTACGGTCGATATCACATCGGTACTTCAAAGAGAATTACAAACATTTTTTTTCGTACTTTTTTTTCGTACCCATAGAGTACTTTAACCGTGTGATTTTGATTCTTGTACAAGGCCATTCGGCCTCCGTTTTTCTTTCCGTTTGCACCGGCGTGCCTTATTTATCGTTCGGTCGATATCACATCGGTACTTCAAAGAGAATTACAAACGTTTTTTTTCGTACTTTTTTTCGTACCCATAGAGTACTTAACTTTGTGTGATTTTTGATTCCTTGTACAAGGCCATTCGGCCTCCGTTTTGCTTGCCGTTTGCGCCGGCGTGCCTTATTTATCGTTCGCGGTCGATATCACATCGGTACTTCAAAGAGAATTACAAACGTTTTTTTTTCGTACTTTTTTTCGTACCCATAGAGTACTTAACTTGTGTGATTTTTGATTCCTTGTACAAGGCCATTCGGCCTCCGTTTTGCTTGCCGTTTGTGCCGGCGTGCCTTATTTATCGTTCGGTCGATATCACATCAGTACTTCAAAGAGAATTGCAAACGTTTTTTTCGTACTTTTTTTCGTACCCATAGAGTACTTAACTGTGTGATATTTGATTCCTTGTACAAGGCCATTATGGCCTCCGTTTTTCTTGCCGTTTGCGCCGGCGTGCCTTATTTTTCGTTCTGGTCGATATCACATCAGTACTTCAAAGAGAATTACAAACGTTTTTTTTTCGTACTTTTTTTCGTACCCATAGAGTACTTAACTGTGTGATTTTGATTCCTTGTACAAGGCCATTCGGCCTCCGTTTTGCTTGCCGTTTGTGCCGGCGTGCCTTATTTATCGTTCTGGTCGATATCACATCAGTAATTCAAAGAGAATTGCAAACATTTTTTTTCGTACTTTTTTTCGTACCCATAGAGTACTTTACTGTGTGATATTTGATTCCTTGTAAAAGGCCATTCTGGCCTCCGTTTTGCTTGCCGTTTGCGCCGGCGTGCCTTATTTATCGTTCTGGTCGATATCACATCAGTACTTCAAAGAGAATTACAAACGTTTTATTTCGTACTTTTTTTCGTACACATAGACTACCTAAGCTTGTGTGATATTTGATTCCTTGTACAAGGCCATTCGGCCTCCGTTTTTCTTGCCGTTTGCGCCGGCGTGCCTTATTTATCGTTCGGTTGATATCACATCGGTATTTCAAAGAGAATTACAAACATTTTTTTTCGTACTTTTTTTCGTACCCATAGAGTACTTAATCGTGTGATTTTTGATTCCTTGTACAAGGCCATTCGGCCTCCGTTTTTCTTGCCGTTTGCACCGGCGTGCCTTATTTATCGTTACGGTCGATATCACATCGGTACTTCAAAGAGAATTACAAATGTTTTTTTCGTACTTTTTTTCGTACCCATAGAGTACTTAAGCGTGTGATTTTGATTCCTTGTACAAGGCCATTCCGCCTCCGTTTTGCTTGCCGTTTGTGCCGGCGTGCCTTATTTATCGTTACGGTCGATATCACATCAGTACTTCAAAGAGAATTGTAAACGTTTTTTTTCGTACTTTTTTCGTACCCATAGAGTACTTAACTGTGTGATATTTGATTCCTTGTACAAGGCCATTCGGCCTCCGTTTTGCTTGCCGTTTGCGCCGGCGTGCCTTATTTATCGTTCGGTCGATATCACATCGGTACTTCAAAGAAAATTACAAACGTTTTATTTCGTACTTTTTTTCGTACTTATAGAGTACTTAACCGTGTGATTTTTGATTCCTTGTACAAGGCCATTCTGGCCTCCGTTTTGCTTTCCGTTTGCGCCGGCGTGCCTTATTTATCGTTCTGGTCGATATCACATCAATAATTCAAAGAGAATTGCAAACGTTTTTTTTCGTACTTTTTTTCGTACCCATAGAGTACTTAACGTGTGATATTTGATTCCTTGTACTAGGCCATTCGGCCTCCGTTTTGCTTGCCGTTTGCGCCGGCGTGCCTTATTTATCGTTCGAGTCGATATCACACGTACTTCAAAGAGAATTACAAACGTTTTTTTTCGTACTTTTTTTCGTTCCCGTAGAGTACTTAACCGTGTGATTTTTGATTCCTTGTACAAGGCCATTCTCGCCTCCGCTTTGCTTGCCGTTTGTGCCGGCGTGCCTTATTTATCGTTCGGTCGATATCACATCGGTAATTCAAAGAGAATTGCAAACGTTTTTTTTCGTACCGTACCCATAGAGTACTTAACCGTGTGATATTTGATTCCTTGTACAAGGCCATTCGGCTTCCGTTTTGCTTGCCGTTTGCGCCGGCGTGCATTATTTATCGTTCTGGTCGATATCACATCAGTACTTCAAAGAGAATTACAAACGTTTTATTTCATACTTTTTTTTTCGTACCCATAGACTACCTAACTGTGTGATATTTGATTCCTTGTACAAGGCCATTCTGGCCTCCGTTTTTCTTGCCGTTTGCACCGGCGTGCCTTATTTATCGTTCTGGTCGATATCACATCAGTACTTCAAAGAGAATTACAAACATTTTTTTTCGTACTTTTTTCGTACCCATAGAGTACTTAACTTCGTGTGATATTTGATTCCTTGTACAAGGCCATTACGGCCTCCGTTTTGCTTGCCGTTTGCGCCGGCGTGCCTTATTTATCGTTCTGGTCGATATCACATCAGTACTTCAAAGAGAATTACAAACGTTTTATTTCATACTTTTTTTCGTACCCATAGACTACCTAACTTGTGTGATATTTGATTCCTTGTACAAGGGCCATTCTAGCCTCCGTTTTTCTTGCCGTTTGCACCGGCGTGCCTTATTTATCGTTCGGTCGATATCACATCGGTACTTCAAAGAGAATTACAAACATTTTTTCGTACTTTTTTTCGTACCCATAGGTACTTAAGCTCGTGTGATTTTTGATTCCTTGTACAAGGCCATTCTGGCCTCCGTTTTTCTTTCCGTTTGCACCGGCGTGCCTTATTTATCGTTCTGGTCGATATCACATCAGTACTTCAAAGAGAATTACAAACGTTTTATTTCGTACTTTTTTTTCGTACCCATAGACTACCTAACTGTGTGATATTTGATTCCTTGTACAAGGCCATTCTGGCCTCCGTTTTTCTTGCCGTTTGCGCCGGCGTGCCTTATTTATCGTTCGGTCGATATCACATCGGTACTTCAAAGAGAATTACAAACATTTTTTTGCGTACCTTTTTTCGTACCCATGGAGTACTTAATCTGTGTGATTTTTGATTCCTTGTACAAGGCCATTCTGGCCTCCGTTTTTCTTTCCGTTTGCACCGGCGTGCCTTATTTATCGTTCTGGTCGATATCACATCAGTACTTCAAAGAGAACTACAAACATTTTTTTTCGTACTTTTTTCCGTACCCATAGAGTACTTAATCGTGTGATTTTTGATTCCTTGTACAAGGCCATTCTGGCCTCCGTTTGCTTGCCGTTTGTGCCGGCGTGCCTTATTTATCGTTCTGGTCGATATCACATCAGTAATTCAAAGAGAATTGCAAACGTTTTTTTTCGTACTTTTTTTCGTACCCATAGAGTACTTAACTCGTGTGATATTTGATTCCTTGTACAAGGCCATTCTGGCCTCCGTTTTGCTTGCCGTTTGCGCCGGCGTGCCTTATTTATCGTTCTGGTCGATATCACATCAGTACTTCAAAGAGAATTACAAACGTTTTATTTCGTACTTTTTTCGTACCCATAGACTACCTAACTTTGTGATATTTGATTCCTTGTACAAGGCCATTCGCCTCCGTTTTTCTTGCCGTTTGCGCCGGCGTGCCTTATTTATCGTTCGGTCGATATCACATCGCACTTCAAAGAGAATTACAAACGTTTTTTTTCGTACTTTTTTTCGAACCCCTAGAGTACTTAACTCGTGATTTTTGATTCCTTGTACAAGGCCATTCGGCCTCCGTTTTTCTTGCCGTTTGTGCCGGCGTGCCTTATTTATCGTTCGGTCGATATCACATCGCAATTCAAAGAGAATTGCAAACGTTTTTTTTTTGTACTTTTTTTCGTACCCATAGAGTACTTAATTGTGTGATATTTGATTCCTTGTACAAGGCCATTCGGCCTCCATTTTGCTTGCCGTTTGCGCCGGCGTGCCTTATTTATCGTTCGGTCGATATCACATCGTACTTCAAAGAGAATTACAAACGTTTTATTTCGTACTTTTTTTCGTACCCATAGACTACCTAACGTGTGATATTTGATTCCTTGTACAAGGCCATTCGC
Organism: Gentiana straminea; assembly: GCA_036785695.1. Classification (NCBI taxonomy): domain Eukaryota; kingdom Viridiplantae; phylum Streptophyta; class Magnoliopsida; order Gentianales; family Gentianaceae; genus Gentiana; species Gentiana straminea. Next base: position 125,263 of record JAVUPR010000120.1, on the reverse strand, counting down.
CTCCGTTTTTCTTGCCGTTTGCGCCGGCGTGCCTTATTTTTCGTTCGGTCGATATCACATCGCATTTCAAAGAGAATTACAAACGTTTTTTTTCGTACTTTTTTTCGTACCCATAGAGTAGTTTACGTGTGATTTTTGATTCCTTGTACAAGGCCATTACGGCCTCCGTTTTGCTTGCCATTTGTGCCGGCGTGCCTTATTTATCGTTCGGTCGATATCACATCGATAATTCAAAGAGAATTGAAAACGTTTTTTTCGTACTTTTTTTCGTACCCATAGAGTACTTAACCGTGTGATATTTGATTCCTTGTAAAAGGCCATTCTGGCCTCCGTTTTGCTTGCCGTTTGCGCCGGCGTGCCTTATTTATCGTTCTGGTCGATATCACATCAATACTTCAAAGAGAATTACAAACGTTTTATTTCGTACTTTTTTTCATACCCATAGACTACTAACCGTGTGATATTTGATTCCCCGTACAAGGCCATTCGACCTCCGTTTTTCTTGCCGTTTGCGCCGGCGTGCCTTATTTATCGTTCTGGTTGATATCACATCAGTACTTCAAAGAGAATTACAAAAAAAAATTCGTACTTTTTTTCGTACCCATAGAGTACTTAACTGTGTGATTTTTGATTCCTTGTACAATGCCATTCTGGCCTCCGTTTTTCTTGCCGTTTGCACCGGCGAGCCTTATTTATCGTTCTGGTCGATATCACATCAGTACTTCAAAGAGAATTACAAATGTTTTTTTTCGTACTTTTTTTCGTACCCATAGAGTACTTAACGGTGTGATTTTTGATTCCTTGTACAAGGCCATTCTGGCCTCCGTTTTGCTTGCCGTTTGTGCCGGCGTGCCTTATTTATCGTTCGGGTCGATATTACATCGCATACTTCAAAGAGAATTGGGAACGTTTTTTTTCGTACTTTTTTTCGTACCCATAGAGTACTTAATCGTGTGATATTTGATTCCTTGTACAAGGCCATTCGGCCTCCGTTTTGCTTGCCGTTTGCGCCGGCGTGCCTTATTTATCGTTCGGTCGATATCACATCGCATACTTCAAAGAGAATTACAAACGTTTTATTTCGTACTTTTTTTCGTACACATAGACTACCTAACTTGTGTGATATTTGATTCCTTGTACAAGGCCATTCGGCCTCCGTTTTTCTTGCCGTTTGCGCCGGCGTGCTTTATTTATCGTTCTGGTCGATATCACATCAGTACTTCAAAGAGAATTACAAACATTTTTTTGCGTACCTTTTTTCGTACCCATGGAGTACTTAACGTGTGATTTTTGATTCCTTGTACAAGGCCATTCGGCCTACGTTTTTCTTTCCGTTTGCACCGGCGTGCCTTATTTATCGTTCGGTCGATATCACATCCGTACTTCAAAGAGAACTACAAACATTTTTTTTCGTACTTTTTTCGTACCCATAGAGTACTTAACTTGTGTGATTTTTGATTCCTTGTACAAGGCCATTCGGCCTCCGTTTTGCTTGCCGTTTGTGCCGGCGTGCCTTATTTATCGTTCGGTCGATATCACATCGTAATTCAAAGAGAATTGCAAACGTTTTTTTTCGTACTTTTTTTCGTACCCATAGAGTACTTAATCGTGTGATATTTGATTCCTTGTACAAGGCCATTCGGCCTCCGTTTTGCTTGCCGTTTGCGCCGGCGTGCCTTATTTATCGTTCGGTCGATATCACATCGCATACTTCAAAGAGAATTACAAACGTTTTATTTCGTACTTTTTTTCGTACCCATAGACTACCTAACTTGTGTGATATTTGATTCCTTGTACAAGGCCATTCGGCCTCCGTTTTTCTTGCCGTTTGCGCCGGCGTGCCTTATTTATCGTTCGGTCGATATCACATCGTACTTCAAAGAGAATTACAAACGTTTTTTTTCGTACTTTTTTTCGAACCCATAGAGTACTTAACTGTGTGATTTTTGATTCCTTGTACAAGGCCATTCTGGCCTCCGTTTAGCTTGCCGTTTGTGCCGGCGTGCCTTATTTATCGTTCTGGTCGATATCACATCAGTAATTCAAAGAGAATTGCAAACGTTTTTTTTTTGTACTTTTTTTCGTACCCATAGAGTACTTAACTGTGTGATATTTGATTCCTTGTACAAGGCCATTCTGGCCTCCATTTTGCTTGCCGTTTGCGCCGGCGTGCCTTATTTATCGTTCTGGTCGATATCACATCGGTACTTCAAAGAGAATTACAAACGTTTTATTTCGTACCCATGTAGACTACCTAACGTGTGATATTTGATTCCTTGTACAAGGCCATTCGGCCTCCGTTTTTCTTCGGCCGTTTGCGCCGGCGTGCCTTATTTTTCGTTCGGTCGATATCACATCGGTACTTCAAAGAGAATTACAAACGTTTTTTTTCGTACTTTTTTTCGTACCCATAGAGTTTACTCGTGTGATTTTTGATTCCTTGTACAAGGCCATTCGGCCTCCGTTTTGCTTGCCATTTGTGCCGGCGTGCCTTATTTATCGTTCTGGTCGATATCACATCAGTAATTCAAAGAGAATTGAAAACGTTTTTTTCGTACTTTTTTTCGTACCCACAGAGTACTTTACTGTGTGATATTTGATTCCTTGTAAAAGGCCATTCTGGCCTCCGTTTTGCTTGCCGTTTGCGCCGGCGTGCCTTATTTATCGTTCTGGTCGATATCACATCAATACTTCAAAGAGAATTACAAACGTTTTATTTCGTACTTTTTTTCATACCCATAGACTACCTAACTGTGTGATATTTGATTCCTTGTACAAGGCCATTCTGACCTCTCGTTTTTCTTGCCGTTTGCGCCGGCGTGCCTTATTTATCGTTCGGTTGATATCACATCGCACTTCAAAGAGAATTACAAAAAAAAATTCGTACTTTTTTTTTTTCGTACCCATAGAGTACTTAACCGTGTGATTTTTGATTCCTTGTACAATGCCATTCTGGCCTCCGTTTTTCTTGCCGTTTGCACCGGCGAGCCTTATTTATCGTTCTGGTCGATATCACATCAGTACTTCAAACAGAATTACAAATGTTTTTTTTCGTACTTTTTTTCGTACCCATAGAGTACTTAACGGTGTGATTTTTGATTCCTTGTACAAGGCCATTCTGGCCTCCGTTTTGCTTGCCGTTTGTGCCGGCGTGCCTTATTTATCGTTCTGGTCGATATTACATCAGTACTTCAAAGAGAATTGGGAACGTTTTTTTTCGTACTTTTTTTCGTACCCATAGAGTACTTAACTCGTGTGATATTTGATTCCGTGTACAAGGCCATTCTGGCCTCCGTTTTGCTTGCCGTTTGCGCCGGCGTGCCTTATTTATCGTTCTGGTCGATATCACATCAGTACTTCAAAGAGAATTACAAACGTTTTATTTCGTACTTTTTTCGTACCCATAGACTACCTAATTGTGTGATATTTGATTCCTTGTACAAGGCCATTCTGGCCTCCGTTTTTCTTGCCGTTGGCGTCGGCGTGCCTTATTTATCATTCTCGGTCGATATCACATCGTACTTCAAAGAGAATTACAAATGTTTTTTTCGTACTTTTTTTCGTACCCATAGAGTACTTAACTCGTGTGATTTTTGATTCCATGTACAAGGCCATTCGGCCTCCGTTTTGCTTGCCGTTTGCGCCGGCGTGCCTTATTTATCGTTCTGGTCGATATCACATCAGTACTTCAAAGAGAATTACAAACGTTTTATTTCGTACTTTTTTTCGTACCCATAGACTACCTAACTGTGTGATATTTGATTCCTTGTACAAGGCCATTCTGGCCTCCGTTTTTCTTGCCGTTTGCGCCGGCGTGCCTTATTTATCGTTCTGGTCGATATCACATCAGTACTTCAAAGAGAATTACAAACATTTTTTTTCATACTTTTTTTCGTACCCATAGAGTACTTAACTGTGTGATTTTCAATTCCTTGTACAAGGCCATTCTGGCCTCCGTTTTGCTTGCCGTTTGTGCCGGCGTGCCTTATTTATTGTTCTGGTCGATATCACATCAGTACTTCAAAGAGAATTACAAATGTTTTTTTTCGTACTTTTTTTCGTACCCATAGAGTACTTAACTGTGTGATTTTTGATTCCTTGTACAAGGCCATTCTAGCCTCCGTTTTGCTTGCCGTTTGTGCCGGCGTGACTTAGTTATCGTTCTGGTCGATATCACATCAGTAATTCAAAGAGAATTGCAAAAGTTTTTTTTCGTACTTTTTTTCGTACTTAACTGTGTGATATTTGATTCCTTGTACAAGGCCATTCTGGCCTCCGTTTTGCTTGCCGTTAGCGCCGGCGTGCCTTATTTATCGTTCTGGTCGATATCACATCAGTACTTCAAAGAGAATTACAAAAGTTTTATTTCGTACTTTTTTTCATACCCATAGACTACCTAACTGTGTGATATTTGATTCCTTGTACAAGGCCATTCTGGCCTCCGTTTTTCTTGCCGTTTGCGCCGGCGTGCCTTATTTATAATTCTGGTCGATATCACATCAGTACTTCAAAGAGAATTACAAATGTTTTTTTTCGTACTTTTTTTCGTACCCATAGAGTACTTAACTGTGTGATTTTTGATTCCTTGTACAAGGCCATTCGGCCTCCGTTTTGCTTGCCGTTTGCGCCGGCGTGCCTTATTTATCGTTATGGTCGATATCACATCAGTACTTCAAAGAGTATTACAAACGTTTTATTTCGTACTTTTTTTCGTACCCATAGACTACCTAACTGTGTGATATTTGATTCCTTGTACAAGGCCATTCGGCCTCCGTTTTGCTTGCCGTTTGCGCCGGCGTGCCTTATTTATCGTTCGGTCGATATCACATCGGTACTTCAAAGAGTATTACAAACGTTTTATTTCGTACTTTTTTTCGTACCCATAGACTACTAGCGTGTGATATTTGGTTCCTTGTACAAGGCCATTCGGCCTCCCGTTTTGCTTGCCGTTTGCGCCGGCGTGCGTTATTTATCGTTCGGTCGATATCACATCGGTACTTCAAAGAGAATTACAAACATTTTTTTTCGTACTTTTTTTCGTACCCATAGAGTACTTAACTTGTGTGATTTTTTATTCCTTGTACAAGGCCATTCGGCCACCGTTTTGCTTGGCCGTTTGCGCCGGCGTGCCTTATTTATCGTTCGGTCGATATCACATCGGTACTTCAAATACAATTACAAACGTTTTATTTCGTACTTTTTTTCGTACCCATAGACTACCTAACTCGTGTTATATTTGATTCCTTGTACAAGGCCATTCGGCCTCCGTTTTGCTTGCCGTTTGCGCCGGCGTGCCTTATTTATCGTTACGGTCGATATCACATCGGTACTTCAAAGAGAATTACAAACGTTTTATTTCGTACTTTTTTTCGTACCCATAGACTACTAATTGTGTGATATTTGATTCCTTGTACAAGGCCATTCGGCCTCCGTTTTGCTTGCCGTTTGCGCCGGCATGCCTTATTTATCGTTCGGTCGATATCACATCGGTACTTCAAAGAGAATTACAAACATTTTTTTTCGTACTTTTTTTCGTACCCATAGAGTACTTAACTTGTGTGATTTTTTATTCCTTGTACAAGGCCATTCGGCCACCGTTTTGCTTGCGTTTGCGCCGGCGTGCCTTATTTATCGTTACGGTCGATATCACATCGGTACTTCAAAGTCAATTACAAACGTTTTATTTCGTACTTTTTTTCGTACCCATAGACTACTTAACGTGTGATATTTGATTCCTTGTACAAGGCCATTACGGCCTCCGTTTTGCTTGCCGTTTGCGCCGGCGTGCCTTATTTATCGTTCGGTCGATATCACATCGGTACTTCAAAGAGAATTACAAACATTTTTTTCGTACTTTTTTTCGTACCCATAGAGTACTTAACTTGTGTGATTTTTGATTCCTTGTACAAGGCCATTCGGCCTCCGTTTTGCTTGCCGTTTGCACCGGCGTGCCTTATTTATCGTTCGGTTGATATCACATCGGTACTTCAAAGAGTATTACAAACGTTTTATTTCGTACTTTTTTTCGTACCCATAGACTACTAATCGTGTGAAATTTGATTCCTTGTACAAGGCCATTCGGCCTCCGTTTTGCTTGCCGTTTGCGCCGGCGTGCCTTATTTATCGTTCTGGTCGATATCACATCATTACTTCAAAGAGAATTACAAACATTTTTTTTTCGTACTTTTTTTCGTACCCATAGAGTACTTAACGTGTGATTTTTGATTCCTTGTACAAGGCCATTCGGCCTCCGTTTTGCTTGCCGTTTGCGCCGGCGTGCCTTATTTATCGTTCGGTCGATATCACATCGGTACTTCAAAGAGAATTACAAACGTTTTATTTCGTACTTTTTTCGTACCCATAGACTACTTAACGTGTGATATTTGATTCCTTGTACAAGGCCATTCGGCCTCCGTTTTGCATGCCGTTTGCGCCGGCGTGCCTTATTTATCGTTCTGGTCGATATCACATCAGTACTTCAAAGAGAATTACAAACATTTTTTTTCGTACTTTTTTTCGTACCCATAGAGTACTTAACTGTGTGATATTTGATTCCTTGTACAAGGCCATTCTGGCCTCCGTTTTTCTTTCCGTTTGCACCGGCGTGCCTTATTTATCGTTCTGGTCGATATCACATCAGTACTTCAAAGAGAATTACAAATGTTTTTTTTGTACTTTTTTTCGTACGGATAGAGTACTTAACGTGTGATTTTTGATTCCTTGTACAAGGCCATTCGGCCTCCGTTTTGCTTGCCGTTTGCGCCGGCGTGCCTTATTTATCGTTCGGTCGATATCACATCGGTACTTCAAAGAGAATTACAAACATTTAATTTCGTACTTTTTTTCGTACCCATAGACTACTAACTGTGGATTTTTGATTCCTTGTACAAGGCCATTCTCGGCCTCCGTTTTGCTTGCCGTTTGCGCCGGCGTGCTTTATTTATCGTTACGGTCGATATCACATCGGTACTTCAAAGAGAATTACAAACGTTTTATTTCGTACTTTTTTTCGTACCCATACACTACTAACCGTGTGATATTTGATTCCTTGTACAAGGCCATTCGGCCTCCGTTTTTCTTTCCGTTTGCGCCGGCGTGCCTTATTTATCGTTCGGTCGATATCACATCGGTACTTCAAAGAGAATTACAAACATTTTTTTTTCGTACTTTTTTTTCGTACCCATAGAGTACTTAAGCTCGTGTGATTTTTGATTCCTTGTACAAGGCCATTCGGCCTCCGTTTTGCTTGCCGTTTGCGCCGGCGTGCCTTATTTATCGTTCGGTCGATATCACATCGGTAATTCAAAGAGAATTGCAAACATTTTTTTTCGTACTTTTTTTTTTACCCGCTAGTGTACTTAAGCGTGTGATATTTGATTCCTTGTACAAGGCCATTCGGCCTCCGTTTTGCTTGCCGTTTGCACCGGCGTGCCTTATTTATCGTTCGGTCGATATCACATCGGTACTTCAAAGAGAATTACAAACGTTTTATTTCGTACTTTTTTCCGTACCCATAGACTACTAACGTGTGATATTTGATTCCTTGTACAAGGCCATTCGGCCTCCGTTTTGCTTGCCGTTTGCGCCGGCGTGCCTTATTTATCGTTCTGGTCGATATCACATCAGTAATTCAAAGAGAATTGCAAACATTTTTTTTCGTACTTTTTTTCTTACCCATAGTGTACTTAACGTGTGATATTTGATTCCTTGTACAAGGCCATTCGGCCTCCGTTTTGCTTGCCGTTTGCACCGGCGTGCCTTATTTATCGTTCTGGTCGATATCACATCAGTACTTCAAAGACAATTACAAACGTTTTATTTCGTACTTTTTTCGTACCCATAGACTACCTAACTGTGTTATATTTGATTCCTTGTACAAGGCCATTCTGGCCTCCGTTTTGCTTGCCGTTTGCGCCGGCGTGCCTTATTTATCGTTCTGGTCGATATCACATCAGTACTTCAAAGAGAATTACAAACGTTTTATTTCGTACTTTTTTTCGTACCCATAGACTACCTAACTTGTGATATTTGATTCCTTGTACAAGGCCATTCGGCCTCCGTTTTGCTTGCCGTTTGCGCCGGCATGCCTTATTTATCGTTCGGTCGATATCACATCGGTACTTCAAAGAGAATTACAAACATTTTTTTTCGTACTTTTTTTCGTACCCATAGAGTACTTAACTGTGTGATTTTTTATTCCTTGTACAAGGCCATTCTGGCCACCGTTTTGCTTGCGTTTGCGCCGGCGTGCCTTATTTATCGTTCTGGTCGATATCACATCAGTACTTCAAAGTCAATTACAAACGTTTTATTTCGTACTTTTTTCGTACCCATAGACTACCTAACTGTGTGATATTTGATTCCTTGTACAGGGCCCTTCTGGCCTCCGTTTTGCTTGCCGTTTGCGCCGGCGTGCCTTATTTATCGTTCTGGTCGATATCACATCAGTACTTCAAAGAGAATTACAAACATTTTTTTCGTACTTTTTTTCGTACCCATAGAGTACTTAACGTGTGATTTTTGATTCCTTGTACAAGGCCATTCGGCCTCCGTTTTGCTTGCCGTTTGCACCGGCGTGCCTTATTTATCGTTCGGTTGATATCACATCAGTACTTCAAAGAGTATTACAAACGTTTTATTTCGTACTTTTTTTCGTACCCATAGACTACCTAACTGTGTGATATTTGATTCCTTGTACAAGGCCATTCTGGCCTCCGTTTTGCTTGCCGTTTGCGCCGGCGTGCCTTATTTATCGTTCTGGTCGATATCACATCATTACTTCAAAGAGAATTACAAACATTTTTTTTTTCGTACTTTTTTTCGTACCCATAGAGTACTTAACTGTGTGATTTTTGATTCCTTGTACAAGGCCATTATGGCCTCCGTTTTGCTTGCCGTTTGCGCCGGCGTGCCTTATTTATCGTTCTGGTCGATATCACATCAGTACTTCAAAGAGAATTACAAACGTTTTATTTCGTACTTTTTTCGTACCCATAGACTACCTAACTGTGTGATATTTGATTCCTTGTACAAGGCCCTTCTGGCCTCCGTTTTGCATGCCGTTTGCGCCGGCGTGCCTTATTTATCGTTACGGTCGATATCACATCGGTACTTCAAAGAGAATTACAAACATTTTTTTTCGTACTTTTTTTCGTACCCATAGAGTACTTAAGCTGTGTGATATTTGATTCCTTGTACAAGGCCATTCGGCCTCCGTTTTTCTTTCCGTTTGCACCGGCGTGCCTTATTTATCGTTACGGTCGATATCACATCGGTACTTCAAAGAGAATTACAAATGTTTTTTTTGTACTTTTTTTCGTACGGATAGAGTACTTAACGTGATTTTTGATTCCTTGTACAAGGCCATTCGGCCTCCGTTTTGCTTGCCGTTTGCGCCGGCGTGCCTTATTTATCGTTCCGGTCGATATCACATCAGTACTTCAAAGAGAATTACAAACATTTAATTTCGTACTTTTTTTCGTACCCATAGACTACCTAACTTGTGGATTTTTGATTCCTTGTACAAGGCCATTCGGCCTCCGTTTTGCTTGCCGTTTGCGCCGGCGTGCTTTATTTATCGTTCTGGTCGATATCACATCAGTACTTCAAAGAGAATTACAAACGTTTTATTTCGTACTTTTTTTCGTACCCATACACTACCACTGTGTGATATTTGATTCCTTGTACAAGGCCATTCTGGCCTCCGTTTTTCTTTCTGTTTGCGCCGGCGTGCCTTATTTATCGTTCTGGTCGATATCACATCAGTACTTCAAAGAGAATTACAAACATTTTTTTTCGTACTTTTTTTCGTACCCATAGAGTACTTAACGTGTGATTTTTGATTCCTTGTACAAGGCCATTCGGCCTCGTTTTGCTTGCCGTTTGGGCCGGCGTGCCTTATTTATCGTTCTGGTCGATATCACATCAGTAATTCAAAGAGAATTGCAAACATTTTTTTTCGTACTTTTTTTCTTTCCCATAGTGTACTTAACTTGTGTGATATTTGATTCCTTGTACAAGGCCATTCGGCCTCCGTTTTGCTTGCCGTTTGCACCGGCGTGCCTTATTTATCGTTACGGTCGATATCACATCGGTACTTCAAAGAGAATTACAAACGTTTTATTTCGTACTTTTTTCCGTACCCATAGACTACTAACGTGTGATATTTGATTCCTTGTACAAGGCCATTCGGCCTCCGTTTTGCTTGCCGTTTGCGCCGGCGTGCCTTATTTATCGTTCTGGTCGATATCACATCAGTAATTCAAAGAGAATTGCAAACATTTTTTTTCGTACGTTTTTTCTTACCCATAGAGTACTTAACTGTGTGATTTTTGATTCCTTGTACAAGGCCATTCTGGCCTACGTTTTTCTTTCCGTTTGCACCGACGTGCCTTATTTATCGTTCTGGTCGATATCACATCAGTACTTCAAAGAGAATTACAAATGTTTTTTTTCGTACTTTTTTTCGTACCCATAGAGTACTTAACGTGTGATTTTTGATTCCTTGTACAAGGCCATTACGGCCTCCGTTTTGCTTGCCGTTTGCGCCGACGTGCCTTATTTATCGTTACGGTCGATATCACATCGGTACTTCAAAGAGAATTACAAACGTTTTATTTCGTACTTTTTTTCGTACCCATAGACTACCTAACGTGTGTGATTTTGATTCTTTGTACAAGGCCATTCTGGCCTCCGTTTTTCTTGCCGTTTGCGCCGGCGTGCTTTATTTATCGTTCTGGTCGATATCACATCAGTACTTCAAAGAGAATTACAAACGTTTTATTTCGTACTTTTGTTTCGTACTCATAGACTACCTAACTGTGTGATATTTGATTCCATGTACAAGGCCATTCTGGCCTCCGTTTTTATTTCCGTTTGCGCCGGCGTGCCTTATTTATCGTTCTGGTCGATATCACAACAGTACTTCAAAGAGAATTACAAACATTTTTTTTCGTACTTTTTTTCGTACCCATAGAGTACTTAACTGTGTGATTTTTGATTCCTTGTACAAGGCCATTCTGGCCTCCGTTTTGCTTGCCGTTTGGGCCGGCGTGCCTTATTTATCGTTCTGGTCGATATCACATCAGTAATTCAAAGAGAATTGCAAACATTTTTTTTCGTACTTTTTTTCTTACCCATAGTGTACTTAACTGTGTGATATTTGATTCCTTGTACAAGGCCATTCTGGCCTCCGTTTTGCTTGCCGTTTGCACCGGCGTGCCTTATTTATCGTTCTGGTCGATATCACATCAGTACTTCAAAGAGAATTACAAACGTTTTATTTCGTACTTTTTTTCGTACCCATAGACTACCTAACTGTGTGATATTTGATTCCTTGTACAAGCCATTCTGGCCTCCGTTTTGCTTGCCGTTTGCGCCGGCGTGCCTTATTTATCGTTACGGTCGATATCACATCGGTAATTCAAAGAGAATTACAAACATTTTTTTTCGTACTTTTTTTCTTACCCATAGAGTACTTAACGTGTGTGATTTTTGATTCCTTGTACAAGGCCATTCGGCCTCGTTTTTCTTTCCGTTTGCACCGACGTGCCTTATTTATCGTTACGGTCGATATCACATCGGTACTTCAAAGAGAATTACAAACGTTTTATTTCGTACTTTTTTTCGTACCCATAGAGTACTTAACGTGTGATATTTGATTCCTTGTACAAGGCCATTCGGCCTCCGTTTTGCTTGCCGTTTGCGCCGGCGTGCCTTATTTATCGTTCGGTCGATATCACATCGGTACTTCAAAGAGAATTACAAACATTTTTTTTCGTACTTTTTTTTCGTACCCATAGAGTACTTAAGCGTGTGATATTTGATTCCTTGTACAAGGCCATTCGGCCTCCGTTTTTCTTTCCGTTTGCACCGGCGTGCCTTATTTATCGTTCCGGTCGATATCACATCAGTACTTCAAAGAGAATTACAAATGTTTTTTTTCGTACTTTTTTTTCGTACCCATAGAGTACTTAATCGTGTGATTTTTGATTCCTTGTACAAGGCCATTCGGCCTCCGTTTTGCTTGCCGTTTGCGCCGGCGTGCCTTATTTATCGTTACGGTCGATATCACATCGGTACTTCAAAGAGAATTACAAACATTTTTTTTCGTACTTTTTTTCGTACCCATAGACTACTAACTTGTGTGATTTTTGATTCCTTGTACAAGGCCATTCGGCCTCCGTTTTGCTTGCCGTTTGCGCCGGCGTGCTTTATTTATCGTTACGGTCGATATCACATCGGTACTTCAAAGAGAATTACAAACGTTTTATTTCGTACTTTTTTTCGTACCCATAGACTACCGCGTGTGATATTTGATTCCTTGTACAAGGCCATTCGGCCTCCGTTTTTCTTTCCGTTTGCGCCGGCGTGCCTTATTTATCGTTACGGTCGATATCACATCGGTACTTCAAAGAGAATTACAAACATTTTTTTTCGTACTTTTTTTCGTACCCATAGAGTACTTAAGCTGTGTGATTTTTGATTCCTTGTACAAGGCCATTCGGCCTCCGTTTTGCTTGCCGTTTGGCCGGCGTGCCTTATTTATCGTTACGGTCGATATCACATCGGTAATTCAAAGAGAATTGCAAACATTTTTTTTCGTACTTTTTTTCTTACCCATAGTGTACTTAATCGTGTGATATTTGATTCCTTGTACAAGGCCATTACGGCCTCCGTTTTGCTTGCCGTTTGCACCGGCGTGCCTTATTTATCGTTACGGTCGATATCACATCGGTACTTCAAAGAGAATTACAAACGTTTTATTTCGTACTTTTTTTCGTACCCATAGACTACTGCTTGTGTGATATTTGATTCCTTGTACAAGGCCATTCGGCCTCCGTTTTGCTTGCCGTTTGCGCCGGCGTGCCTTATTTATCGTTACGGTCGATATCACATCGGTAATTCAAAGAGAATTGCAAACATTTTTTTTTCGTACGTTTTTTCTTACCCATAGAGTACTTAACTTGTGTGATTTTTGATTCCTTGTACAAGGCCATTCGGCCTCGTTTTTCTTTCCGTTTGCACCGACGTGCCTTATTTATCGTTACGGTCGATATCACATCGGTACTTCAAAGAGAATTACAAATGTTTTTTTTTCGTACTTTTTTTCGTACCCATAGAGTACTTAAGCGTGTGATTTTTGATTCCTTGTACAAGGCCATTCGGCCTCCGTTTTGCTTGCCGTTTGCGCCGACGTGCCTTATTTATCATTACGGTCGATATCACATCGGTACTTCAAAGAGAATTACAAACGTTTTATTTCGTACTTTTTTTCGTACCCATAGACTACTAGCTTGTGTGATTTTTGATTCTTTGTACAAGGCCATTCGGCCTCCGTTTTTCTTGCCGTTTGCGCCGGCGTGCTTTATTTATCGTTACGGTCGATATCACATCGGTACTTCAAAGAGAATTACAAACGTTTTATTTCGTACTTTTTTTCGTACCCATAGACTACCTAACTTGTGTGATATTTGATTCCATGTACAAGGCCATTCGGCCTCCGTTTTTATTTCCGTTTGCGCCGGCGTGCCTTATTTATCGTTACGGTCGATATCACAACGGTACTTCAAAGAGAATTACAAACATTTTTTTTTCGTACTTTTTTTCGTACCCATAGAGTACTTAAGCGTGTGATTTTTGATTCCTTGTACAAGGCCATTCGGCCTCCGTTTTGCTTGCCGTTTGGGCCGGCGTGCCTTATTTATCGTTACGGTCGATATCACATCGGTAATTCAAAGAGAATTGCAAACATTTTTTTTCGTACTTTTTTTCTTACCCATAGTGTACTTAAGCGTGTGATATTTGATTCCTTGTACAAGGCCATTCGGCCTCCGTTTTGCTTGCCGTTTGCACCGGCGTGCCTTATTTATCGTTCCGGTCGATATCACATCAGTACTTCAAAGAGAATTACAAACGTTTTATTTCGTACTTTTTTTTCGTACCCATAGACTACCTAACTGTGTGATATTTGATTCCTTGTACAAGGCCATTCGGCCTCCGTTTTGCTTGCCGTTTGCGCCGGCGTGCCTTATTTATCGTTACGGTCGATATCACATCGGTAATTCAAAGAGAATTGCAAACATTTTTTTTCGTACGTTTTTTCTTACCCATAGAGTACTTAAGCGTGTGATTTTTGATTCCTTGTACAAGGCCATTCGGCCTACGTTTTTCTTTCCGTTTGCACCGACGTGCCTTATTTATCGTTACGGTCGATATCACATCGGTACTTCAAAGAGAATTACAAATGTTTTTTTTCGTACTTTTTTTCGTACCCATAGAGTACTTAACGTGTGATTTTTGATTCCTTGTACAAGGCCATTACGGCCTCCGTTTTGCTTGCCGTTTGCGCCGACGTGCCTTATTTATCATTACGGTCGATATCACATCGGTACTTCAAAGAGAATTACAAACGTTTTATTTCGTACTTTTTTTCGTACCCATAGACTACCTAACGTGTGATTTTTGATTCTTTGTACAAGGCCATTCGGCCTCCGTTTTTCTTGCCGTTTGCGCCGGCGTGCTTTATTTATCGTTACGGTCGATATCACATCGGTACTTCAAAGAGAATTACAAACGTTTTATTTCGTACTTTTTTTCGTACCCATAGACTACTAACTGTGTGATATTTGATTCCATGTACAAGGCCATTCTGGCCTCCGTTTTTATTTCCGTTTGCGCCGGCGTGCCTTATTTATCGTTATGGTCGATATCACATCAGTACTTCAAAGAGAATTACAAACATTTTTTTTCGTACTTTTTTTCGTACCCATAGAGTACTTAACGTGTGATTTTTGATTCCTTGTACAAGGCCATTCGGCCTCCGTTTTGCTTGCCGTTTGGGCCGGCGTGCCTTATTTATCGTTACGGTCGATATCACATCGGTAATTCAAAGAGAATTGCAAACATTTTTTTTCGTACTTTTTTCTTACCCATAGTGTACTTAACGTGTGATATTTGATTCCTTGTACAAGGCCATTACGGCCTCCGTTTTGCTTGCCGTTTGCACCGGCGTGCCTTATTTATCGTTACGGTCGATATCACATCAGTACTTCAAAGAGAATTACAAACGTTTTATTTCGTACTTTTTTTCGTACCCATAGACTACCTAACTGGTGTGATATTTGATTCCTTGTACAAGGCCATTCGGCCTCCGTTTTGCTTGCCGTTTGCGCCGGCGTGCCTTATTTATCGTTCTGGTCGATATCACATCAGTAATTCAAAGAGAATTGCAAACATTTTTTTTCGTACGTTTTTTCTTACCCATAGAGTACTTAACTGTGTGATTTTTGATTCCTTGTACAAGGCCATTCTGGCCTACGTTTTTCTTTCCGTTTGCACCGGCGTGCCTTATTTATCGTTCTGGTCGATATCACATCAGTACTTCAAAGAGAATTACAAATGTTTTTTTTCGTACTTTTTTTCGTACCCATAGAGTACTTAACTGTGTGATTTTTGATTCCTTGTACAAGGCCATTCTGGCCTCCGTTTTGCTTGCCGTTTGCGCCGACGTGCCTTATTTATCATTCTGGTCGATATCACATCAGTACTTCAAAGAGAATTACAAACGTTTTATTTCGTACTTTTTTTCGTACCCATAGACTACTAACTGTGTGATTTTTGATTCTTGTACAAGGCCATTCGGCCTCCGTTTTTCTTGCCGTTTGCGCCGGCGTGCTTTATTTATCGTTCTGGTCGATATCACATCAGTACTTCAAAGAGAATTACAAACGTTTTATTTCGTACTTTTTTTTCGTACCCATAGACTACCTAACTGTGTGATATTTGATTCCATGTACAAGGCCATTCTGGCCTCCGTTTTTATTTCCGTTTGCGCCGGCGTGCCTTATTTATCGTTCTGGTCGATATCACAACAGTACTTCAAAGAGAATTACAAACATTTTTTTTCGTACTTTTTTTCGTACCCATAGAGTACTTAACTGTGTGATTTTTGATTCCTTGTACAAGGCCATTCTGGCCTCCGTTTTGCTTGCCGTTTGTGCCGGCGTGCCTTATTTATCGTTCTGGTCGATATCACATCAGTAATTCAAAGAGAATTGCAAACGTTTTTTTTCGTACTTTTTTTCGTACCCATAGAGTACTTAACTGTGTGATATTTGATTCCTTGTACAAGGCCATTATGGCCTCCGTTTTGCTTGCCGTTTGCGCCGGCGTGCCTTATTTATCGTTCTGGTCGATATCACATCAGTACTTCAAAGAGAATTACAAACGTTTTATTTCGTACTTTTTTTCGTACCCATAGACTACCTAACTGTGTGATATTTGATTCCTTGTACAAGGCCATTCTGGCCTCCGTTTTGCTTGCCGTTTGCGCCGGCGTGCCTTATTTATCGTTCTGGTCGATATCACATCGGTAATTCAAAGAGAATTACAAACATTTTTTTTCGTACATTTTTTCGTACACATAGAGTACTTAACTCGTGTGATTTTTGATTCCTTGTACAAGGCCATTCGGCCTCCGTTTTGCTTGCCGTTTGCGCCGGCGTGCCTTATTTATCGTTCGGTCGATATCACATCGGTACTTCAAAGAGAATTACAAACGTTTTATTTCGTACTTTTTTTCGTACCCATAGACTACTTAACCGTGTGATATTTGATTCCTTGTACAAGGCCATTCGGCCTCCGTTTTTCTTGCCGTTTGCGCCGGCGTGCCTTATTTATCGTTCGGTCGATATCACATCGGTACTTCAAAGAGAATTACAAATGTTTTTTTTCGTACTTTTTTTCGTACCCATAGAGTACTTAATCGTGTGATTTTTGATTCCTTGTACAAGGCCATTCGGCCTCCGTTTTGCTTGCCGTTTGCGCCGGCGTGCCTTATTTATCGTTCGGTCGATATCACATCGGTACTTCAAAGAGAATTACAAACGTTTTATTTCGTACTTTTTTTCGTACCCATAGACTACTAACTTGTGTGATATTTGATTCCTTGTACAAGGCCATTCGGCCTCCGTTTTGCTTGCCGTTTGCACCGGCGTGCCTTATTTATCGTTACGGTCGATATCACATCGGTACTTCAAAGAGTATTACAAACGTTTTATTTCGTACTTTTTTTCGTACCCATAGACTAGCTAACTGTGTGATATTTGGTTCCTTGTACAAGGCCATTCGGCCTCCGTTTTGCTTTCCGTTTGCGCCGGCGTGCCTTATTTATCGTTCGGTCGATATCACATCGGTACTTCAAAGAGAATTACAAACATTTTTTTTTCGTACTTTTTTTCGTACCCATAGAGTACTTAACTCGTGTGATTTTTGATTCCTTGTACAAGGCCATTCGGCCTCCGTTTTGCTTGCCGTTTGCGCCGGCGTGCCTTATTTATCGTTCGGTCGATATCACATCGGTACTTCAAAGAGAATTACAAACGTTTTATTTCGTACTTTTTTTCGTACCCATAGACTACCTAACGTGTTATATTTGATTCCTTGTACAAGGCCATTCGGCCTCCGTTTTGCTTGCCGTTTGCGCCGGCGTGCCTTATTTATCGTTCGGTCGATATCACATCGGTACTTCAAAGAGAATTACAAACGTTTTATTTCGTACTTTTTTTCGTACCCATAGACTACTTAGCGTGTGATATTTGATTCCTTGTACAAGGCCATTCGGCCTCCGTTTTGCTTGCCGTTTGCGCCGGCGTGCCTTATTTATCGTTCGGTCGATATCACATCGGTACTTCAAAGAGAATTACAAACATTTTTTTTCGTACTTTTTTTCGTACCCATAGAGTACTTAACGTGTGATTTTTGATTCCTTGTACAAGGCCATTCTCGGCCTCCGTTTTGCTTGCCGTTTGCGCCGGCGTGCCTTATTTATCGTTCGGTCGATATCACATCGGTACTTCAAAGAGAATTACAAACGTTTTATTTCGTACTTTTTTTCGTACCCATAGACTACTAACCGTGTGATATTTGATTCCTTGTACAAGGCCATTCGGCCTCCGTTTTGCTTGCCGTTTGCGCCGGCGTGCCTTATTTATCGTTACGGTCGATATCACATCGGTACTTCAAAGAGAATTACAAACATTTTTTTTCGTACTTTTTTTCGTACCCATAGAGTACTTAACGGTGTGATTTTTGATTCCTTGTACAAGGCCATTCGGCCTCCGTTTTGCTTGCCGTTTGCGCCGGCGTGCCTTATTTATCGTTACGGGTCGATATCACATCGGTACTTCAAAGAGAATTACAAACGTTTTATTTCGTACTTTTTTTCGTACCCATAGACTACTTAGCGTGTGATATTTGATTCCTTGTACAAGGCCATTCGGCCTCCGTTTTGCTTGCCGTTTGCGCCGGCGTGCCTTATTTATCGTTCGGTCGATATCACATCGGTACTTCAAAGAGAATTACAAACATTTTTTTTTCGTACTTTTTTTCGTACCCATAGAGTACTTAACGTGTGATTTTTGATTCCTTGTACAAGGCCATTACGGCCTCCGTTTTGCTTGCCGTTTGCGCCGGCGTGCCTTATTTATCGTTCGGTCGATATCACATCGGTACTTCAAAGAGAATTACAAACGTTTTATTTCGTACTTTTTTTCGTACCCATAGACTACTAACTTGTGTGATATTTGATTCCTTGTACAAGGCCATTCTGGCCTCCGTTTTGCTTGCCGTTTGCGCCGGCGTGCCTTATTTATCGTTCTGGTCGATATCACATCAGTACTTCAAAGAGAATTACAAACATTTTTTTTCGTACTTTTTTTCGTACCCATAGAGTACTTAACTGTGTGATTTTTGATTCCTTGTACAAGGCCATTCTGGCCTCCGTTTTTCTTTCCGTTTGCACCGGCGTGCCTTATTTATCGTTCTGGTCGATATCACATCAGTACTTCAAAGAGAATTACAAATGTTTTTTTTGTACTTTTTTTCGTACCCATAGAGTACTTAACTGTGTGATTTTTGATTCCTTGTACAAGGCCATTCTGGCCTCCGTTTTGCTTGCCGTTTGCGCCGGCGTGCCTTATTTATCGTTCTGGTCGATATCACATCAGTACTTCAAAGAGAATTACAAACATTTTATTTCGTACTTTTTTTCGTACCCATAGACTACTAACTGTGTGATTTTTGATTCCTTGTACAAGGCCATTCTGGCCTCCGTTTTGCTTGCCGTTTGCGCCGGCGTGCTTTATTTATCGTTACGGTCGATATCACATCAGTACTTCAAAGAGAATTACAAACGTTTTATTTCGTACTTTTTTTCGTACCCATAGACTACCTAACTGTGTGATATTTGATTCCTTGTACAAGGCCATTCTGGCCTCCGTTTTTCTTTCCGTTTGCGCCGGCGTGCCTTATTTATCGTTCTGGTCGATATCACATCAGTACTTCAAAGAGAATTACAAACATTTTTTTTCGTACTTTTTTTCGTACCCATAGAGTACTTAACTGTGTGATTTTTGATTCCTTGTACAAGGCCATTCGGCCTCAATTTTGCTTGCCGTTTGGGCCGGCGTGCCTTATTTATCGTTCTGGTCGATATCACATCAGTAATTCAAAGAGAATTGCAAACATTTTTTTTCGTACTTTTTTTTCGTACCCATAGTGTACTTAAGCGTGTGATATTTGATTCCTTGTACAAGGCCATTCGGCCTCCGTTTTGCTTGCCGTTTGCACCGGCGTGCCTTATTTATCGTTACGGTCGATATCACATCGGTACTTCAAAGAGAATTACAAACGTTTTATTTCGTACTTTTTTTCGTACCCATAGACTACTAGCGTGTGATATTTGATTCCTTGTACAAGGCCATTCGGCCTCCGTTTTGCTTGCCGTTTGCGCCGGCGTGCCTTATTTATCGTTACGGTCGATATCACATCGGTAATTCAAAGAGAATTGCAAACGTTTTTTTTCGTACTTTTTTTCGTACCCATAGAGTACTTAACTTGTGTGATTTTGATTCCTTGTACAAGGCCATTCGGCCTCCGTTTTTCTTGCCGTTTGCGCCGGCGTGCCTTATTTATCGTTACGGTCGATATCACATCAGTACTTCAAAGAGAATTACAAATGTTTTTTTTCGTACTTTTTTTCGTACCCATAGAGTACTTAACTGTGTGATTTTTGATTCCTTGTACAAGGCCATTCTGGCCTCCGTTTTGCTTGCCGTTTGCGCCGGCGTGCCTTATTTATCGTTCTGGTCGATATCACATCAGTACTTCAAAGAGAATTACAAACGTTTTATTTCGTACTTTTTTTCGTACCCATAGACTACCTAACTGTGTGATATTTGATTCTTTGTACAAGGCCATTCTGGCCTCCGTTTTGCTTGCCGTTTGCGCCGGCGTGCCTTATTTATCGTTCTGGTCGATATCACATCAGTACTTCAAAGAGAATTACAAACGTTTTATTTCGTACTTTTTTTCGTACCCATAGACTACCTAACTGTGTGATATTTGATTCCTTGTACAAGGCCATTCTGGCCTCCGTTTTGCTTGCCGTTTGCGCCGGCGTGCCTTATTTATCGTTATGGTCGATATCACATCAGTACTTCAAAGAGAATTACAAACATTTTTTTTTTTTTCGTACTTTTTTCGTACCCATAGAGTACTTAACTGTGTGATTTTTGATTCCTTGTACAAGGCCATTCTGGCCTCCGTTTTGCTTGCCGTTTGCGCCGGCGTGCCTTATTTATCGTTCTGGTCGATATCACATCAGTAATTCAAAGAGAATTGCAAACGTTTTTTTTCGTACTTTTTTTCGTACCCATAGAGTACTTAACTGTGTGATATTTGATTCCTTGTACAAGGCCATTCTGGCCTCCGTTTTGCTTGCCGTTTGCGCCGGCGTGCCTTATTTATCGTTCTGGTCGATATCACATCAGTACTTCAAAGAGAATTACAAACGTTTTATTTCGTACTTTTTTTCGTACCCATAGACTACTTAACTTGTGTGATATTTGATTCCTTGTACAAGGCCATTCGGCCTCCGTTTTGCTTGCCGTTTGCGCCGGCGTGCCTTATTTATCGTTATGGTCGATATCACATCAGTACTTCAAAGAGAATTACAAACATTTTTTTTCGTACTTTTTTTCGTACCCATAGAGTACTTAACTTTGTGATTTTTGATTCCTTGTACAAGGCCATTCTGGCCTCCGTTTTGCTTTCCGTTTGCGCCGGCGTGCCTTATTTATCGTTCTGGTCGATATCACATCAGTACTTCAAAGAGAATTACAAATGTTTTTTTTCGTACTTTTTTTCGTACCCATAGAGTACTTAACTGTGTGATTTTTGATTCCTTGTACAAGGCCATTCTGGCCTCCGTTTTGCTTGCCGTTTGCGCCGGCGTGCCTTATTTATCGTTATGGTCGATATCACATCAGTACTTCAAAGAGAATTACAAACGTTTTATTTCGTACTTTTTTTCGTACCCATAGACTACCTAACTGTGTGATATTTGATTCCTTGTACAAGGCCATTCGGCCTCCGTTTTGCTTGCCGTTTGCGCCGGCGTGCCTTATTTATCGTTCGGTCGATATCACATCGGTACTTCAAAGAGAATTACAAACGTTTTTTTTCGTACTTTTTTTCGTACCCATAGAGTACTTAACTTGTGTGATTTTTGATTCCTTGTACAAGGCCATTACGGCCTCCGTTTTTCTTGCCGTTTGCGCCGGCGTGCCTTATTTATCGTTACGGTCGATATCACATCGGTACTTCAAAGAGAATTACAAACGTTTTTTTCGTACTTTTTTTCGTACCCATAGAGTACTTAACTTGTGTGATATTTGATTCCTTGTACAAGGCCATTCGGCCTCCGTTTTGCTTGCCGTTTGCGCCGGCGTGCCTTATTTATCGTTACGGTCGATATCACATCGGTACTTCAAAGAGAATTACAAACGTTTTTTTTCGTACTTTTTTTCGTACCCATAGAGTACTTAACTTGTGTGATATTTGATTCCTTGTACAAGGCCATTCGGCCTCCGTTTTGCTTGCCGTTTGCGCCGGCGTGCCTTATTTATCGTTCGGTCGATATCACATCGGTAATTCAAAGAGAATTACAAACATTTTTTTCGTACTTTTTTTCGTACCCATAGAGTACTTAACTCGTGTGATTTTTGATTCCTTGTACAAGGCCATTACGGCCTCCGTTTTGCTTGCCGTTTGTGCCGGCGTGCCTTATTTATCGTTCGGTCGATATCACATCGGTAATTCAAAGAGAATTACAAACGTTTTTTTTCGTACTTTTTTTCGTACCCATAGAGTACTTAATTGTGTGATTTTTGATTCCTTGTACAAGGCCATTACGGCCTCCGTTTTGCTTGCCGTTTGCGCCGGCGTGCCTTATTTATCGTTACGGTCGATATCACATCGGTACTTCAAAGAGAATTACAAACATTTTTTTTCGTACTTTTTTTCGTACCCATAGAGTACTTAACTTGTGTGATTTTTGATTCCTTGTACAAGGCCATTCGGCCTCCGTTTTGCTTGCCGTTTGCGCCGGCGTGCCTTATTTATCGTTCGGTCGATATCACATCGGTACTTCAAAGAGAATTACAAACGTTTTTTTTCGTACTTTTTTTCGTACCCATAGAGTACTTAACGTGTGATTTTGATTCCTTGTACAAGGCCATTCTCGGCCTCCGTTTTGCTTGCCGTTTGTGCCGGCGTGCCTTATTTATCGTTACGGTCGATATCACATCGGTACTTCAAAGAGAATTACAAACGTTTTTTTTCGTACTTTTTTTCGTACCCATAGAGTACTTAACTCGTGTGATTTTTGATTCCTTGTACAAGGCCATTCGCCTCCGTTTTGCTTGCCGTTTGCGCCGGCGTGCCTTATTTATCGTTACGGTCGATATCACATCGGTACTTCAAAGAGAATTACAAACGTTTTATTTCGTACTTTTTTTCGTACCCATAGACTACTTAACTTGTGTGATATTTGATTCCTTGTACAAGGCCATTCGGCCTCCGTTTTGCTTGCCGTTTGCGCCGGCGTGCCTTATTTATCGTTACGGTCGATATCACATCGGTACTTCAAAGAGAATTACAAACGTTTTATTTCGTACCTTTTTTTTCGTACCCATAGACTACTAACTTGTGTGATATTTGATTCCTTGTACAAGGCCATTCGGCCTCCGTATTGCTTGCCGTTTGCGCCGGCGTGCCTTATTTATCGTTCGGTCGATATCACATCGGTACTTCAAAGAGAATTACAAACGTTTTTTTTCGTACTTTTTTTCGTACCCATAGAGTACTTAACTGCGTGTGATATTTGATTCCTTGTACAAGGCCATTCGGCCTCCGTTTTGCTTGCCGTTTGCGCCGGCGTGCCTTATTTATCGTTCGGTCGATATCACATCGGTACTTCAAAGAGAATTACAAACGTTTTTTTCGTACTTTTTTTCGTACCCATAGAGTACTTAACGTGTGATTTTGATTCCTTGTACAAGGCCATTCGGCCTCCGTTTTGCTTGCCGTTTGCGCCGGCGTGCCTTATTTATCGTTCGGTCGATATCACATCGGTACTTCAAAGAGAATTACAAACATTTTTTTTCGTACTTTTTTTCGTACCCATAGAGTACTTAACGTGTGATTTTTGATTCCTTGTACAAGGCCATTACGGCCTCCGTTTTGCTTTCCGTTTGCGCCGGCGTGCCTTATTTATCGTTCGGTCGATATCACATCGGTACTTCAAAGAGAATTACAAACATTTTTTTTTTCGTACTTTTTTTCGTACCCATAGAGTACTTAACTTGTGTGATTTTTGATTCCTTGTACAAGGCCATTACGGCCTCCGTTTTGCTTGCCGTTTGCGCCGGCGTGCCTTATTTATCGTTCGGTCGATATCACATCGGTACTTCAAAGAGAATTACAAACATTTTTTTTTTTGCGTACTTTTTTCGTACCCATAGAGTACTTAATTGTGTGATTTTTGATTCCTTGTACAAGGCCATTCGGCCTCCGTTTTGCTTGCCGTTTGCGCCGGCGTGCCTTATTTATCGTTCGGTCGATATCACATCGGTACTTCAAAGAGAATTACAAACGTTTTTTTTCGTACTTTTTTTCGTACCCATAGAGTACTTAACTTTGTGTGATATTTGATTCCTTGTACAAGGCCATTACGGCCTCCGTTTTGCTTGCCGTTTGCGCCGGCGTGCCTTATTTATCGTTCGGTCGATATCACATCGTACTTCAAAGAGAATTACAAACGTTTTTTTTCGTACTTTTTTTTTCGTACCCATAGAGTACTTAATCGTGTGATATTTGATTCCTTGTACAAGGCCATTACGGCCTCCGTTTTGCTTGCCGTTTGCGCCGGCGTGCCTTATTTATCGTTACGGTCGATATCACATCGGTACTTCAAAGAGAATTACAAACGTTTTTTTTCGTACTTTTTTTCGTACCCATAGAGTACTTAACTCGTGTGATATTTGATTCCTTGTACAAGGCCATTCGGCCTCCGTTTTGCTTGCCGTTTGCGCCGGCGTGCCTTATTTATCGTTACGGTCGATATCACATCGGTACTTCAAAGAGAATTACAAACGTTTTTTTTCGTACTTTTTTTCGTACCATAGAGTACTTAACGCTTGTGTGATTTTTGATTCCTTGTACAAGGCCATTCGGCCTCCGTTTTGCTTTCCGTTTGCGCCGGCGTGCCTTATTTATCGTTCGGTCGATATCACATCGGTACTTCAAAGAGAATTACAAACGTTTTTTTTCGTACTTTTTTTCGTACCCATAGAGTACTTAACGCGTGTGATTTTTGATTCCTTGTACAAGGCCATTCGGCCTCCGTTTTGCTTGCCGTTTGCGCCGGCGTGCCTTATTTATCGTTAAGTCGATATCACATCGGTACTTCAAAGAGAATTACAAACGTTTTTTTTCGTACTTTTTTTCGTACCCATAGAGTACTTAACGTGTGATTTTGATTCCTTGTACAAGGCCATTCGGCCTCCGTTTTGCTTTCCGTTTGCGCCGGCGTGCCTTATTTATCGTTACGGTCGATATCACATCGGTACTTCAAAGAGAATTACAAACATTTTTTTTCGTACTTTTTTTCGTACCCATAGAGTACTTAACGTGTGATTTTTGATTCCTTGTACAAGGCCATTACGGCCTCCGTTTTGCTTGCCGTTTGTGCCGGCGTGCCTTATTTATCGTTACGCAGTCGATATCACATCGGTAATTCAAAGAGAATTGCAAACGTTTTTTTCGTACTTTTTTTCGTACCCATAGTACTTAACTATGTGATATTTGATTCCTTGTACAAGGCCATTACGGCCTCCGTTTTGCTTGCCGTTTGCGCCGGCGTGCCTTATTTATCGTTCTGGTCGATATCACATCAGTACTTCAAAGAGAATTACAAACATTTTTTTTTCGTACTTTTTTTCGTACCCATAGAGTACTTAACTGTGTGATTTTGATTCCTTGTACAAGGCCATTCGGCCTCCGTTTTGCTTGCCGTTTGCGCCGGCGTGCCTTATTTATCGTTCTGGTCGATATCACATCAGTACTTCAAAGAGAATTACAAACATTTTTTTCGTACTTTTTTTCGTACCCATAGAGTACTTAACTGTGGTGATTTTTGATTCCTTGTACAAGGCCATTCGGCCTCCGTTTTTCTTTCCGTTTGCGCCGGCGTGCCTTATTTATCGTTACGTCGATATCACATCGGTACTTCAAAGAGAATTACAAACGTTTTTTTCGTACTTTTTTTCGTACCCATAGAGTACTTAACCGTGTGATTTTGATTCCTTGTACAAGGCCATTCGGCCTCCGTTTTGCTTGCCGTTTGCGCCGGCGTGCCTTATTTATCGTTCTGGTCGATATCACATCAGTACTTCAAAGAGAATTACAAACATTTTATTTCGTACTTTTTTTCGTACCCATAGACTACCTTAACTGTGTGATATTTGATTCCTTGTACAAGGCCATTCTGGCCTCCGTTTTTCTTTCCGTTTGCGCCGGCGTGCCTTATTTATCGTTATGGTCGATATCACATCAGTACTTCAAAGAGAATTACAAATGTTTTTTTTCGTACTTTTTTTCGTACCCATAGAGTATTTAACCGTGTGATTTTTGATTCCTTGTACAAGGCCATTCGGCCTCCGTTTTTCTTTCCGTTTGCACCGGCGTGCCTTATTTTCGTTACGGTCGATATCACATCGGTACTT
Organism: Gentiana straminea; assembly: GCA_036785695.1. NCBI lineage: Eukaryota > Viridiplantae > Streptophyta > Magnoliopsida > Gentianales > Gentianaceae > Gentiana > Gentiana straminea. The sequence continues at coordinate 99,137 of JAVUPR010000120.1, read as the reverse complement.
CAAAGAGAATTACAAATATTTTTTTTCGTACTTTTTTTCGTACCCATAGAGTACTTAACGTGTGATTTTTGATTCCTTGTACAAGGCCATTCGGCCTCCGATTTGCTTGCCGTTTGCGCCGGCGTGCCTTATTTTTCGTTCTGGTCGATATCACATCAGTACTTCAAAGAGAATTACAAACATTTTTTTACATACTTTTTATCGTACCCATAGAGTACTTAACTGTGTGATTTTTGATTCCTTGTACAAGGCCATTCTGGCCACCGTTTTGCTTGCCGTTTGTGCCGGCGTGCCTTATTTATCGTTCTGGTCGATATCACATCAGTAATTCAAAGAGAATTGCAAATGTTTTTTTGTACTTTTTTTCGTACCCATAGAGTACTTAAGCGTGTGATATTTGATTCCTTGTACAAGGCCATTCGGCCTCCGTTTTTCTTTCGTTTGCGCCGGCGTTCCTTATTTATCGTTCGGTCAATATCACATCGGTACTTCAAAGAGAATTACAAACATTTTTTTTCGTACTTTTTTTCGTACCCATAGAGTACTTAACCGTGTGATTTTTGATTCCTTGTACAAGGCCATTCGGCCTCCGTTTTGCTTCTTTTTTGTGCCGGCGTGCCTTATTTATCGTTCGGTCGATATCACATCGGTAATTCAAAGAGAATTGCAAACGTTTTTTTTCGTACTTTTTTTCGTACCCATAGAGTACTTAAGCGTGTGATATTTGATTCCTTGTACAAGGCCATTACGGCGTCCGTTTTGCTTGCCGTTTGCGCCGGCGTGCCTTATTTATCGTTACGGTCAATATCACATCAGTACTTCAAAGAGAATTACAAACGTTTTATTTCGTACTTTTTTTCGTATCCATAGACTACCTAACTGTGTGATATTTGATTCCTTGTACAAGGCCATTCTGGCTCCGTTTTGCTTGCCTTTTGCGCCGGCGTGCCTTATTTATCGTTCTGGTCGATTCACATCAGTACTTCAAAGAGAATTACAAACATTTTTTTTCGTACTTTTTTTCGTACCCATAGAGTACTTAACTGTGTGATTTTTGATTCCTTGTACAAGGCCATTATGGCCTCCGTTTTTCTTTCCGTTTGCACCGGCGTGCCTTATTTATCGTTCTGGTCGATATCACATCAGTACTTCAAAGAGAATTACAATTGTTTTTTTCGTACTTTTTTTCGTACCAATAGAGTACTTAACTGTGTGATTTTTGATTCCTTGTACAAGGCCATTCGGCCTCCGTTTTGCTTGCCGTTTGCGCCGGCGTGCCTTATTTATCGTTACGGTCGATATCACATCGGTACTTCAAAGAGAATTACAAACGTTTTATTTCGTACTTTTTTTCGTACCCATAGAGTACTTAATCGTGTGATATTTGATTCCTTGTACAAGGCCATTCGGCCTCCGTTTTTCTTTCCGTTTGCGCCGGCGTGCCTTATTTATCGTTCTGGTCGATATCACATCAGTACTTCAAAGAGAATTACCAACATTTTTTTTCGTACTTTTTTTCGTACCCATAGAGTACTTAACTGTGTGATTTTTGATTCCTTGTACAAGGCCATTCGGGCCTCCGTTTTGCTTTGTTTGTGCCGGCGTGCCTTATTTATCGTTCTGCTCGATATCACATCAGTAATTCAAAGAGAATTGCAAACGTTTTTTTTCGTACTTTTTTTCATACCCATAGAGTACTTAACTATGTGATATTTGATTCCTTGTACAAGGCCATTCTGGCCTCCGTTTTGCTTGCCGTTTGCGCCGGCGTGCCTTATTTATCGTTCTGGTCGATATCACATCAGTACTTCAAAGAGAATTACAAACGTTTTATTTCGTACTTTTTTTCGTACCCATAGACTACCTAACTTGTGTGATATTTGATTCCTTGTACAAGGCCATTCGCTCCGTTTTGCTTGCCGTTTGCGCCGGCGTGCCTTATTTATCGTTCGGTCGATTCACATCGGTACTTCAAAGAGAATTACAAACATTTTTTTTCGTACTTTTTTTCGTACCCATAGAGTACTTAACGTGTGATTTTTGATTCCTTGTACAAGGCCATTCTGGCCTCCGTTTTTCTTTCCGTTTGCACCGGCGTGCCTTATTTATCGTTCTGGTCGATATCACATCAGTACTTCAAAGAGAATTACAATTGTTTTTTTCGTACTTTTTTTCGTACCCATAGAGTATTTAACTGTGTGATTTTTGATTCCTTGTACAAGGCCATTACGGCCTCCGTTTTGCTTGCCGTTTGCGCCGTCGTGCCTTATTTATCGTTACGGTCGATATCACATCAGTACTTCAAAGAGAATTACAAACATTTTATTTCGTACTTTTTTCGTACCCATAGACTACCTAACTGTGTGATATTTGATTCCTTGTACAAGGCCATTCTGGCCTCCGTTTTTCTTTCCGTTTGCGCCGGCGTGCCTTATTTATCGTTCTGGTCGATATCACATCAGTACTTCAAAGAGAATTACAAATGTTTTTTTTCGTACTTTTTTTCGTACCCATAGAGTACTTAACGTGTGATTTTTTATTCCTTGTACAAGGCCATTCTGGCCTCCGTTTTGCTTGCCGTTTGTGCCGGCGTGCCTTATTTTTCGTTCTGGTCGATATCACATCAGTAATTCAAAGAGAATTGCAAACGTTTTTTTTTCGTACTTTTTTTCGTACCCATAGAGTACTTAACGTGTGATATTTGATTCCTTGTACAAGGCCATTCGGCCTCCGTTTTGCTTCCCGTTTGTGCCGGCGTGCCTTATTTATCGTTCGGTCGATATCACATCGGTACTTCAAAGAGAATTCCAAACGTTTTATTTCGTACTTTTTTTCGTACCCATAGACTACTAACTCGTGTAATATTTGATTCCTTGTACAAGGCCATTCGGCCTCCGTTTAGCTTGCCGTTTGCGCCGGCGTGCCTTATTTATCGTTACGGTCGATATCACATCGGTACTTCAAAGAGAATTACAAACGTTTTTTTCGTACTTTTTTTCGTACCCATAGAGTACTTAACGTGTGGTTTTTGATTCCTTGTACAAGGCTATTCGGACTCCGTTTTGCTTGCCGTTAGTGCCGGCGTGCCTTATTTATCGTTCGGTCGATATCACATCGGTACTTCAAAGAGAATTGCAACCATTTTTTTCGTACTTTTTTTCGTACCCATAGAGTACTTAACGTGTGATTTTTGATTCTTTGTACAAGGCCATTCGGCCTCCGTTTTGCTTGCCGTTTGGGCCGGCGTGCCTTATTTATCGTTACGGTCGATATCACATCAGTACTTCAAAGAGAATTACAAACGTTTTATTTCGTACTTTTTTTCGTACCCATACACTACCTAACTGTGTGATATTTGATTCCTTGTACAAGGCCATTCTGGCCTCCGTTTTGCTTGCCGTTTGTGCCGGCGTGCCTTATTTATCGTTCTGGTCGATATCACATCAGTACTTCAAAGAGAATTACAACGTTTTATTTCGTACTTTTTTTCGTACCCGTAGACTACCTAACTGTGTGATATTTGATTCCTTGTACAAGGCCATTCTGGCCTCCGTATTGCTTGCCGTTTGCGCCGGCGTGCCTTATTTATCGTTCTGGTCGATATCACATCAGTACTTCAAAGAGAATTACAAACGTTTTTTTCGTACTTTTTTTCGTACCCATAGAGTACTTAACTGTGTGATTTTTGATTCCTTGTACAAGGCCATTCTGGCCTCCGTTTTGCTTGCCGTTAGTGCCGGCGTGCCTTATTTATCGTTCTGGTCGATATCACATCGGTACTTCCAAGAGAATTGCAACCATTTTTTTCGTACTTTTTTTCTTACCCATAGAGTACTTAACGTGTGATTTTTGATTCTTTGTACAAGGCCATTCTGGCCTCCGTTTTGCTTGCCGTTTGCGCCGGCGTGCTTTATTTATCGTTATGGTCGATATCACATCAGTACTTCAAAGAGAATTACAAACGTTTTATTTCGTACTTTTTTTCGTACCCATAGACTACTAACGTGTGATATTTGATTCCTTGTACAAGGCCATTCGGCCTCCGTATTGCTTGCCGTTTGCGCCGGCGTGCCTTATTTATCGTTCGGTCGATATCACATCGGTACTTCAAAGAGAATTACAAACATTTTTTTTCGTACTTTTTTTCGTACCCATAGAGTACTTAACCGTGTGATTTTTGATTCCTTGTACAAAGCCATTCTGGCCTCCGTTTTTCTTTCCGTTTGCACCGGCGTGCCGTATTTATCATTCTGGTCGATATCACATCAGTACTTCAAAGAGAATTACAAATGTTTTTTTTCGTACTTTTTTTCGTACCCATAGAGTACTTAACTTGTGTGATTTTTGATTCCTTGTACAAGGCCATTCGGCCTCCGATTTGCTTGCCGTTTGCGCCGGCGTGCCTTATTTTTCGTTCGGTCGATATCACATCGGTACTTCAAAGAGAATTACAAACGTTTTATTTCATACTTTTTTTCGTACCCATAGACTACCTAACGTGTGATATTTGATTCCTTGTACAAGGCCATTCGGCCTCCGTTTTTCTTTCCGTTTGCGCCGGCGTGCCTTATTTATCGTTCGGTCGATATCACATCAGTACTTCAAAGAGAATTACAAACATTTTTTTTCATACTTTTTATGGTACCCATAGAGTACTTAACCGTGTGATTTTTGATTCCTTGTACAAGGCCATTCGGCCTCCGTTTTGCTTGCCGTTTGTGCCGGCGTGCCTTATTTATCGTTCGGTCGATATCACATCAGCAATTCAAAGAGAATTGCAAATGTTTTTTTTCGTACTTTTTTTCGTACCCATAGAGTACTTAACTGTGTGATATTTGATTCCTTGTACAAGGCCATTCTGGCCTCCGTTTTTCTTTCCGTTTGCGCCGGCGTGCCTTATTTATCGTTACGGTCGATATCACATCAGTACTTCAAAGAGAATTACAAACATTTTTTTTCGTACTTTTTTTCGTACCCATAGAGTACTTAACTGTGTGATTTTTGATTCCTTGTACAAGGCCATTCTGGCCTCCGTTTTGCTTGCCGTTTGTGCCGGCGTGCCTTATTTATCGTTCGGTCGATATCACATCGGTACTTCAAAGAGAATTGCAACCATTTTTTTCGTACTTTTTTTCGTACCCATAGAGTACTTAACTTGTGTGATTTTTGATTCTTTGTACAAGGCCATTCGGCCTCCGTTTTGCTTGCCGTTTGCGCCGGCGTGCCTTATTTATCGTTCGGTCGATATCACATCAGTACTTCAAAGAGAATTACAAACGTTTTATTTCGTACTTTTTTTCGTACCCATAGACTACTAACTTGTGTGATATTTGATTCCTTGTACAAGGCCATTCTGGCCTCCGTTTTGCTTGCCGTTTGCGCCGGCGTGCCTTATTTATCGTTCTGGTCGATATCACATCAGTACTTCAAAGAGAATTACAAACATTTTTTTTCGTACTTTTTTTCGTACCCATAGAGTACTTAACTGTGTGATTTTTGATTCCTTGTACAAGGCCATTCTGGCCTCCGTTTTTCTTTCCGTTTGCACCGGCGTGCCTTATTTATCGTTCTGGTCGATATCACATCAGTACTTCAAAGAGAATTACAAATGTTTTTTTTCGTACTTTTTTTCGTACCCATAGAGTACTTAACGTGTGTTTTTTGATTCCTTGTACAAGGCCATTCTGGCCTCCGTTTTGCTTGCCGTTTGCGCCGGCGTGCCTTATTTTTCGTTCTGGTCGATATCACATCAGTACTTCAAAGAGAATTACAAACGTTTTATTTCATACTTTTTTTCGTACCCATAGACTACCTAACTGTGTGATATTTGATTCCTTGTACAAGGCCATTCTGGCCTCCGTTTTTCTTTCCGTTTGCGCCGGCGTGCCTTATTTATCGTTCTGGTCGATATCACATCAGTACTTCAAAGAGAATTACAAACATTTTTTTTCGTAATTTTTTTCGTACCCATAGAGTACTTAACTGTGTGATTTTTGATTCCTTGTACAAGGCCATTCTGGCCTCCGTTTTGCTTGCCGTTTGTGCCGGCGTGCCTTATTTTTCGTTCTGGTCGATATCACATCAGTAATTCAAAGAGAATTGCAAACGTTTTTTTTCGTACTTTTTTTCGTACCCATAGAGTACTTAACTGTGTGATATTTGATTCCTTGTACAAGGCCATTCTGGCCTCCGTTTTGCATGCCGTTTGTGCCGGCGTGCCTTATTTATCGTTCGGTCGATATCACATCAGTACTTCAAAGAGAATTACAAACGTTTTATTTCGTACTTTTTTTCGTACCCATAGACTACCTAACTTGTGTGATATTTGATTCCTTGTACAAGGCCATTCGGCCTCCGTTTTGCTTGCCGTTTGCGCCGGCGTGCCTTATTTATCGTTCTGGTCGATATCACATCAGTACTTCAAAGAGAATTACAAACATTTTTTTTCGTACTTTTTTTCGTACCCATAGAGTACTTAACTGTGTGATTTTTGATTCCTTGTACAAAGCCATTCTGGCCTCCGTTTTTCTTTCCGTTTGCACCGGCGTGCCTTATTTATCATTCTGGTCGATATCACATCAGTACTTCAAAGAGAATTACAAATGTTTTTTTTCGTACTTTTTTTCGTACCCATAGAGTACTTAACTATGTGATTTTTGATTCCTTGTACAAGGCCATTCTGGCCTCCGATTTGCTTGCCGTTTGCGCCGGCGTGCCTTATTTTTCGTTCTGGTCGATATCACATCAGTACTTCAAAGAGAATTACAAACGTTTTATTTCATACTTTTTTTCGTACCCATAGACTACCTAACTGTGTGATATTTGATTCCTTGTACAAGGCCATTCTGGCCTCCGTTTTTCTTTCCGTTTGCGCCGGCGTGCCTTATTTATCGTTCTGGTCGATATCACATCAGTACTTCAAAGAGAATTACAAACATTTTTTTTCATACTTTTTATGGTACCCATAGAGTAGTTAACTGTGTGATTTTTGATTCCTTGTACAAGGCCATTCTGGCCTCCGTTTTGCTTGCCGTTTGTGCCGGCGTGCCTTATTTATCGTTCTGGTCGATATCACATCGCAATTCAAAGAGAATTGCAAATGTTTTTTTTCGTACTTTTTTTCGTACCCATAGAGTACTTAACCGTGTGATATTTGATTCCTTGTACAAGGCCATTCGGCCTCCGTTTTTCTTTCCGTTTGCGCCGGCGTGCCTTATTTATCGTTCGGTCGATATCACATCGGTACTTCAAAGAGAATTACAAACATTTTTTTTCGTACTTTTTTTCGTACCCATAGAGTACTTAACTGTGTGATTTTTGATTCCTTGTACAAGGCCATTCTGGCCTCCGTTTTGCTTGCCGTTAGTGCCGGCGTGCCTTATTTATCGTTCTGGTCGATATCACATCAGTACTTCAAAGAGAATTGCAACCATTTTTTTCGTACTTTTTTTCGTACCCATAGAGTACTTAACTGTGTGATTTTTGATTCTTTGTACAAGGCCATTCTGGCCTCTGTTTTGCTTGCCGTTTGCGCCGGCGTGCCTTATTTATCGTTCGGTCGATATCACATCGGTACTTCAAAGAGAATTACAAACGTTTTATTTCGTACTTTTTTTCGTACCCATAGACTACTAACCGTGTGATATTTGATTCCTTGTACAAGGCCATTCGGCCTCCGTATTGCTTGCCGTTTGCGCCGGCGTGCCTTATTTATCGTTCTGGTCGATATCACATCAGTACTTCAAAGAGAATTACAAACATTTTTTTTCGTACTTTTTTTCGTACCCATAGAGTACTTAACTGTGTGATTTTTGATTCCTTGTACAAGGCCATTCTGCCCTCCGTTTTTCTTTCCGTTTGCACCGGCGTGCCTTATTTATCGTTCTGGTCGATATCACATCAGTACTTCAAAGAGAATTACAAATGTTTTTTTTCGTACTTTTTTTCGTACCCATAGAGTACTTAACTGTGTGTTTTTTGATTCCTTGTACAAGGCCATTCTGGCCTCCGATTTGCTTGCCGTTTGCGCCGGCGTGCCTTATTTTTCGTTCTGGTCGATATCACATCAGTACTTCAAAGAGAATTACAAACGTTTTATTTCATACTTTTTTTCGTACCCATAGACTACCTAACGTGTGATATTTGATTCCTTGTACAAGGCCATTCGGCCTCCGTTTTTCTTTCCGTTTGCGCCGGCGTGCCTTATTTATCGTTCGGTCGATATCACATCGGTACTTCAAAGAGAATTACAAACATTTGTTTTCGTAATTTTTTTTTTTCGTACCCATAGAGTACTTAACGTGTGATTTTTGATTCCTTGTACAAGGCCATTCTGGCCTCCGTTTTGCTTGCCGTTTGTGCCGGCGTGCCTTATTTTTCGTTCTGGTCGATATCACATAAGTAATTCAAAGAGAATTGCAAACGTTTTTTTTCGTACTTTTTTTCGTACCCATAGAGTACTTAACTGTGTGATATTTGATTCCTTGTACAAGGCCATTCTGGCCTCCGTTTTGCTTGCCGTTTGTGCCGGCGTGCCTTATTTATCGTTCGGTCGATATCACATCAGTACTTCAAAGAGGATTACAAACGTTTTATTTCGTACTTTTTTTCGTACCCATAGACTACCTAACTGTGTGATATTTGATTCCTTGTACAAGGCCATTCGGCCTCCGTTTTGCTTGCCGTTTGCGCCGGCGTGCCTTATTTATCGTTCGGTCGATATCACATCGGTACTTCAAAGAGAATTACAAAAGTTTTTTTCGTACTTTTTTTCGTACCCATAGAGTACTTAACGTGTGATTTTTGATTCCTTGTACAAGGCCATTCTGGCCTCCGTTTTGTTTGCCGTTAGTGCCGGCGTGCCTTATTATCGTTCTGGTCGATATCACATCAGTACTTCTAAGAGAATTGCAAACATTTTTTTTCGTACTTTTTTTCGTACCCATTGAGTACTTAACTGTGTGATTTTTGATTCTTTGTACAAGGCCATTCTGGCCTCCGTTTTGCTTGCCGTTTGCGCCGGCGTGCCTTATTTATCGTTCGGTCGATATCACATCGGTACTTCAAAGAGAATTACAAACGTTTTATTTCGTACTTTTTTTCGTACCCATAGACTACCTAACGAGTGATATTTGATTCCTTGTACAAGGCCATTCGGCCTCCGTTTTGCTTGCCGTTAGTGCCGGCGTGCCTTATTATCGTTACGGTCGATATCACATCGGTACTTCAAGAGAGAATTGCAAACATTTTTTTTCGTACTTTTTTTCGTACCCATTGAGTACTTAACGTGTGATTTTTGATTCTTTGTACAAGGCCATTCGGCCTCCGTATTGCTTGCCGTTTGCGCCGGCGTGCCTTATTTATCGTTCGGTCGATATCACATCGGTACTTCAAAGAGAATGACAAACATTTTTTTTCGTACCCGTATAGAGTACTTAACGTGTGATTTTTGATTCCTTGTGCAAGGCCATTCTGGCCTCCATTTTTCTTTCCGTTTGCACCGGCGTGCCTTATTTATCGTTCTGGTCGATATCACATCAGTACTTCAAAGAGAATTACAAATGTTTTTTTTCATACTTTTTTTCGTACCCATAGAGTACTTAACTTGTGTGATTTTTGATTCCTTGTACAAGGCCATTCGGCCTCCGTTTTGCTTGGCGTTTGCGCCGGCGTGCCTTATTTATCGTTACGGTCGATATCACATCAGTACTTCAAAGAGAATTACAAACGTTTTATTTCGTACTTTTTTTCGTACCCGTAGACTACTAACTGTGTGATATTTGATTCCTTGTACAAGGCCATTCTGGCCTCCGTTTTGCTTGCCGTTTGCGCCGGCGTGCCTTATTTATCGTTCGGTCGATATCACATCGGTACTTCAAAGAGAATTACAAACATTTTTTTTCGTACTTTTTTTCGTACCCATAGAGTACTTAACGTGTGATTTTTGATTCCTTGTACAAGGCCCGGCCTCCGTTTTTCTTTCCGTTTGCGCCGGCGTGCCTTATTTATCGTTCTGGTCGATATCACATCAATACTTCAAAGAGAATTACAAACAATTTTTTTCGTACTTTTTTTCGTACCCATAGAGTACTTAACTGTGTGATTTTTGATTCCTTGTACAAAGCCAGTCTGGCCTCCGTTTTGCTTGCCGTTTGTGCCGGCATGCCTTATTTATCGTTCTGGTCGATATCACATCAGTAATTCAAAGAGAATTGCAAACGTTTTTTTCGTACTTTTTTCGTACCCATAGAGTACTTAACTGTGTGATATTTGATTCCTGGTACAAGGCCATTCTGGCCTCCGTTTTGCTTGCCGTTTGCGCCGGCGTGCCTTATTTATCGTTCTGGTCGATATCACATCAGTACTTCAAAGAGAATTACAAACGTTTTATTTCGTACTTTTTTTCGTACCCATAGAGTACTTAACTGTGTTATATTTGATTCCTTGTACAAGGCCATTCTGGCCTCCGTTTTGCTTGCCGTTTGCGCCGGCATGCCTTATTTATCGTTCTGGTTGATATCACATCAGTACTTCAAAGAGAATTACAAACGTTTTATTTCGTACTTTTTTTCGTACCCATAGACTACTAACTGTGTGATATTTGATTCCTTGTACAAGGCCATTCTGGCCTCCGTTTTGCTTGCCGTTTGCGCCGGCGTGCCTTATTTATCGTTCGGTTGATATCACATCGGTACTTCAAAGAGAATTACAAACATTTTTTTTCATACTTTCTTTCGTACCCATAGAGTACTTAACTGTGTGATTTTTGATTCCTTGTACAAGGCCATTCTGGCCTCCGTTTTTCTTTCCGTTTGCACCGGCGTGCCTTATTTATCGTTCGGTCGATATCACTTCGATACTTCAAAGAGAATTACAAATGTTTTTTTTCATACTTTTTTTTCGTACCCATAGAGTACTTAACTCGTGTGATTTTTGATTCCTTGTACAAGGCCATTCGGCCTCCGTTTTGCTTGCCGTTTGCGCCGGCGTGCCTTATTTATCGTTCGGTTCATATCACATCAGTACTTCAAAGAGAATTACAAATGTTTTATTTCGTACTTTTTTTTTCGTACCCATAGACTACCTAACTGTGTGATATTTGATTCCTTGTACAAGGCCATTCTGGCCTCCGTTTTTCTTTCCGTTTGCGCCGGCGTGCCTTATTTATCGTTCTGGTCGATATCACATCAGTACTTCAAAGAGAATTACAAACATTTTTTTTCGTAATTTTTTTCGTACCCATAGAGTACTTAACTGTGTGATTTTTGATTCCTTGTACAAGGCCATTCTGGCCTCCGTTTTGCTTGCCGTTTGTGCCGGCGTGCCTTATTTTTCGTTCTGGTCGATATCACATCAGTAATTCAAAGAGAATTGCAAATGTTTTTTTTCGTACATTTTTTCGTACCCATAGAGTACTTAACTGTGTGATATTTGATTCCTTGTACAAGGCCATTCTGGCCTCCGTTTTGCTTGCCGTTTGTGCCGGCGTGCCTTATTTATCGTTCTGGTAGATATCACATCAGTACTTCAAAGAGAATTACAAACGTTTTATTTCGTACTTTTTTTTCGTACCCATAGACTACTAACCGTGTGATATTTGATTCCTTGTACAAGGCCATTCGGCCTCCGTTTTGCTTGCCGTTTGCGCCGGCGTGCCTTATTTATCGTTCGGTCGATATCACATCGGTACTTCAAAGAGAATTACAAACGTTTTTTTCGTACTTTTTTTCGTACCCATAGAGTACTTAACGTGTGATTTTTGATTCCTTGTACAAGGCCATTCGGCCTCCGTTTTGCTTGCCGTTAGTGCCGGCGTGCCTTATTATCGTTCGGTCGATATCACATCAGTACTTCTAAGAGAATTGCAAACATTTTTTTTCGTACTTTTTTTCGTACCCATTGAGTACTTAACTCGTGTGATTTTTGATTCTTTGTACAAGGCCATTCGGCCTCCGTTTTGCTTGCCGTTTGCGCCGGCGTGCCTTATTTATCGTTACGGTCGATATCACATCGGTACTTCAAAGAGAATTACAAACGTTTTATTTCGTACTTTTTTTTTCGTACCCATAGACTACCTAACGAGTGATATTTGATTCCTTGTACAAGGCCATTCGGCCTCCGTATTGCTTTCCGTTTGCGCCGGCGTGCCTTATTTATCGTTCTGGTCGATATCACATCAGTACTTCAAAGAGAATTACAAACATTTTTTTTCGTACCCATAGAGTACTTAACTGTGTGATTTTTGATTCCTTGTGCAAGGCCATTCTGGCCTCCGTTTTTCTTTCCGTTTGCACCGGCGTGCCTTATTTATCGTTCTGGTCGATATCACATCAGTACTTCAAAGAGAATTACAAATGTTTTTTTTCATACTTTTTTTCGTACCCATAGAGTACTTAACTGTGTGATTTTTGATTCCTTGTACAAGGCCATTCTGGCCTCCGTTTTGCTTGCCGTTTGCGCCGGCGTGCCTTATTTATCGTTCGGTCGATATCACATCGGACTTCAAAGAGAATTACAAACGTTTTATTTCGTACTTTTTTTCGTACCCATAGACTACTAACTTGTGTGATATTTGATTCCTTGTACAAGGCCATTCGGCCTCCGTTTTGCTTGCCGTTTGCGCCGGCGTGCCTTATTTATCGTTACGGTCGATATCACATCGGTACTTCAAAGAGAATTACAAACATTTTTTTTCGTACTTTTTTTCGTACCCATAGAGTACTTAACGTGTGATTTTTGATTCCTTGTACAAGGCCATTCGGCCTCCGTTTTGCTTGCCGTTTGTGCCGGCGTGCCTTATTTATCGTTACGGTCGATATCACATCGGTAATTCAAAGAGAATTGCAAACGTTTTTTTTCGTACTTTTTTTTTGATTCGTACCCATAGAGTACTTAAGCTATCACATGTGATATTTGATTCCTACTTAAGGTACAAGGCCATTCGGCCTCCGTTTTGCTTGCCGTTTGCGCCGGCGTGCCTTATTTATCGTTCGGTCGATATCACATCGGTACTTCAAAGAGAATTACAAACGTTTTATTTCGTACTTTTTTTCGTACCCATAGAGTACTTAACTTGTGTTATATTTGATTCCTTGTACAAGGCCATTCGGCCTCCGTTTTGCTTGCCGTTTGCACCGGCGTGCCTTATTTATCGTTCGGTCGATATCACATCGATACTTCAAAGAGAATTACAAATGTTTTTTTTCGTACTTTTTTGCGTACCCATAGAGTACTTAACGGTGTGATTTTTGATTCCTTGTACAAGGCCATTCGGCCTCCGTTTTGCTTGCCGTTTGCGCCGGCGTGCCTTATTTATCGTTACGGTCGATATCACATCGGTACTTCAAAGAGAATTACAAATGTTTTATTTCGTACTTTTTTTCGTACCCATAGACTACTAACGTGTGATATTTGATTCTTTGTACAAGGCCATTCGGCCTCCGTTTTTCTTTCCGTTTGCGCCGGCGTGCCTTATTTATCGTTCTGGTCGATATCACATCAGTAATTCAAAGAGAATTGCAAACGTTTTTTTTCGTACTTTTTTTCGTACTTTTTTTCGTACCCATAGAGTACTTAACTGTGTGATATTTGATTCCTTGTTCAAGGCCATTCGGCCTCTCGTTTTGCATGCCGTTTGCGCCGGCGTGCCTTATTTATCGTTACGGTCGATATCACATCGGTACTTCAAAGAGAATTACAAACGTTTTATTTCGTACTTTTTTTCGTACCCATAGAGTACTTACCTAGCGTGTGATATTTGATTCCTTGTACAAGGCCATTCGGCCTCCGTTTTGCTTGCCGTTTGCGCCGGCGTGCCTTATTTATCGTTACGGTCGATATCACATCGGTACTTCAAAGAGAATTACAAACGTTTTATTTCGTACTTTTTTTCGTACCCATAGACTACCTAACGTGTGATATTTGATTCCTTGTACAAGGCCATTCGGCCTCCGTTTTGCTTGCCGTTTGCGCCGGCGTGCCTTATTTATCGTTCCGGTCGATATCATATCGGTACTTCAAAGAAATTACAAACATTTTTTTCGTACTTTTTTTCGTACCCATAGAGTACTTAAGCTTGTGTGATTTTTGATTCCTTGTACAAGGCCATTCTGGCCTCCGTTTTGCTTGCCGTTTGTGCCGGCGTGCCTTATTTATCGTTATGGTCGATATCACATCAGTAATTCAAAGAGAATTGCAAACGTTTTTTTTCATACTTTTTTTCGTACCCATAGAGTACTTAACTATGTGATATTTGATTCCTTGTACAAGGCCATTCTGGCCTCCGTGTTGGACTTATTTCTTAGTTTTGATTATGAGTGCCATACTAGCTGTTATAGTGCAAAGGCAAAAAGATGTCTAGATCAAATGTATAGGTTTATTAGAGTTTGATTCATAAGTAGGTTTGATCAAACAAGCACTGTAAAGGGCTGCTGATTGATCTCAGCAGACTGGTCTAGGTCAGTAAGGTAGATAGGTCAGTAGACTAGTCTTGAACCTGCTGAAGACTGAAGGCTGAGGGTTCAAACTCAGTAAATGAAGGCTAAGGAATCAAACTTAGTATTTAAAGTCAAGGATATGGAATCGAAATTTAGGCAAGTCTGTGATGACCTAAACGATTACATATACCTTGTGTAGAAGGTCTAAGTTCCATAAGTTGGATGATGTTTGGAACTTGGTTATACTTAAAAAGGGTGTAATCTAACTTCACAAATAAAAGTTAGATAAAAGAAATCAGTTGCATTGCATTTTATACACGACAATATCTTGATCGACGACGATTGGTACTTCGACGGACGATGAACATGCTTGATGTATACCTCGACTAATTCAAAATTATATTGGAAGATTACTTGGATAAGGACATCCAACTACCTCGACTTATCAAACAAATCAAAGGCCAAGATTAAAATAACGTTGGGATGATTCGATTATTGTCCAATGGACACAAGTCAAAGGGTGGACGGACGCTTGTCAAAAAGGAATTCGACGATGTCGATCCTATGAATAGTGACGAGAATGCAAGTCAGATGAGACAAAAACAAAGGAACGGTTACATTTGAATTTCAAATACAAGTCACATGCACTCCTGCCTATAAATAGAGGACTTTCAACTCAGATACAAGATGATGAATTTTGGGATAAACTTTAAGTGATAACACTGAGCTGAAAAACACCCTGCTGAACTTGTTGAGCATAAAGCTGCTGATCTAGTGAATTTCTTCAAGTGCTTTCTGTATTCAAGCTGCATCAAGATTACACACTTGGAGACTGCAAGCTGCTGATTACATCATCCTAATCAAGCTGCTGCAACTGAATCATTTATTTGATTCATTATTTATTTTATAAAGAACCTGCTGAAGACAGTGAATCATCTGTTGGGTGTGAAAGACTGTTGTTTGTGGTGGAGCTGGTGAAGAGGCAATCCTACCCTTCAAGGACCAGTGGAAGACTAAGGAGAAGCAATCCTACCTGTTCCCAGTTTTCAGTTTGTGAAGCCATAGTTATTGGTGAAGGACAAACAACTTAGGAATCTTTGTAACAGCTACTTCAAAGATCTCTAGTGAATTTCCTCCAACATCACAGGAGAAGAGTGGACGTACAGGATTACATCACCTGGAACCACTATAAAAATCGCCTACTTACTCTCTGCTTTTACTTTACGCACTTAGTTTATTTCACTCATTAACCTACGAATCTAGCAACCGAAATCACACGGTTGCACTACACGAGTATCTAATACTTAGTATCATATTTAACAACAAGTATTAAGGCTTAAACTTGATATAATTCCATTTGCACAAATTCAGCAAAGGCGAACTGTCGGTAGACTACGTCTATCGGGGCTGCGAAGTCTCGACGGACTGCGAAGTATCGACGGAGGCTGCTTTGAAGTTGCGAAATTTGTTAACTCCAAAAGTTTTAAGTGTTAAGTTTATTCACCCCCCCCCCTCTAAACTTAACCAAAGCCTTTTCAAGGGACCAACAATTGGTATCGGAGCGATTAGCTTCATTACCGAAGAAATCCTACTTGTTGTGCTTGTGAAAATTCTTTGAAACTTTCTTTCAAGTTACGATTTTCAAGACTTGCATCATGGATAACACTCAGTATGCTAGAACTATGCTGATGTGCTCTTTAGATAGATTTAATGAGTATAAACGTCAAATGCGAGCTTACCTTGCTTTGCTACTCATGATGAGATGATGGATGTACTAACGATGGACCACTGGAGATTACAAAGGCAGTAACAGTGGGTGATACAACTGAGTACATTCCTAAATCAAAAGGAGAATGGAATGCAGAAGACAGAAAAAGAGCAAACCTCAACAATATTGCTATAGACATCATTTACAGAACCTTGGACAGCAATATGTACATGAAGGTTAAAGATTGCAAGACTGCAAAGGAACTTTGGGACAAGATTCACTTGATCGTGAAGGCACTGATGCAATAAAGAAGAACAAAATCGGTGTGGCCGAAAAGAGATTCCAAAAGTTCAAAATGCTTTGCCAAATGAAACCATTGAGCAAATGGAG
This sequence comes from Gentiana straminea, assembly GCA_036785695.1. Classification (NCBI taxonomy): domain Eukaryota; kingdom Viridiplantae; phylum Streptophyta; class Magnoliopsida; order Gentianales; family Gentianaceae; genus Gentiana; species Gentiana straminea. The sequence continues at coordinate 82,604 of JAVUPR010000120.1, read as the reverse complement.
TCTAGATTCAATGCAATCTTGGATGAACTTACCTGCTTGAGTGTAAGTTATTCAAAAGAGGAAATAAACACCAAAATCTTGGAAGCTCTACCCGCAAAAGATGTTTGGAAAATGAAGGTGACGCAATTGAAGAAATGAGGAAGTTGCATGAGGAAGACACCTTCAAAGCTGTTTTCGAATCTGAAGGCTTATGAATTTAGCAAAAAGCTTGTACACGAGGCCGAAAAAGAAGAGCCAAAGACCACTGCATTGGCTGCTTCACATCAAGAAGAAACATCAAGAGGACGGATGATCTCTTGGATGAGATGCAAGAGCGGTTGCCCTGCGAGCAAGAAAATCGAATGATGAAGGCTTGGAAAGGCCACATCAAGAAATTTTACAAAGAGGCCTACTGAAAGAAGGAAAGAGGAACCAAAGAAAGACAATGACTATCTGTGCTTTCATTGCAAGAAACCAGGACACTTCAAACCTGACTGTCCTGAGTTAAAACAAGGCAAGGAACCTGATTATCTTTGCTTCAACTGCAAGAAGCCTGGTGATATGAATCAAGATACAATATTTTCAGTATTATTATTATATATTTTATGTCTTATTTAGCAATAAAAGGCTGATATTCAAGACATGGAACTATCAAGATGCATTGAACTTATAAGATTCAGCAATCTCTGGAAACCGAAGCGCAGCTACTGTGTTTCGCGATTTTGACCATTATATATTATCCGGAAGAAATTGAGTCCTTGATGAAAGTTGTAGATCTCTTCGAGAACTACAAAATCCATATATGGCTCGCATTTATTGGATAAGAGAAGCTCCGGATATGAACCGAATACAAAAGGCTGCGAGAAGAAGATACATTGTACTTGGACTATCAAGAAACATTGAACCTATTTAATTCTTGATAGGATCGAATTTTGAATTAATTTTTAGGGAGACTTTTCAACTTATTCATGTATTTCTTTTTCTATAAATAGGGTAGTATTTGTACTTGAAAGCTTAGACAACTTTGAGTGATTAAATATATTTCTCCTAAAGTTCAGTGATTGAATTTTAGTTTTGATTGCCTTGTGATTAGGTGATTGTCGTGATTATCCCGAGACGGGATCTTCACAAACCTCGGGTGCGATGCTCGAGTTCCCTACAATATTCGAGATAGAGTATTGTATCTTCTTCTCATTCCTTTTCCTTTATTAATTTTCTTGCTTGATCCATTGTTGATGTGCTTTAATCTAGATCCTTAAACCGAATCATATCAAGTGGTATCGTAGAATAGGCGATTAAAGCATCATCTTTTTGCGTTGTGAAGGTAAATTTTCGTTCTCTCGAATCAGTCCAACCCGGTTTCCGTATTTTGTTCAATTCGTTTCCTATTCAAAACAAATCAGAAATTTATCAATTTTTACCAGTAGATAGATCTTGCTTTTATCTATCTTTTGTCTCTTTACGACTTTTCCAAATTCGGACTTTATCGTGGTCAAATCTGCCCCACAATATCCTGTGCATTTCTTTGGAACAGTTTGTAACGAATTCGATTTTCCGGAGTTGTAACGGTCGGAATTACGTGATTTTTTCTGAGCTTATAGGAAATTGCCTGTTCTACAACTTGAATTCTTTGCATTTTTCCAAATTACCGATCAATTCTTCTCAATGGTCACCGTAACGTGCTAGTCTGTTTCTGTCGGAAAATCTGTTTGTGTAGTCATCTGTTTACAAATTTATTTTGAGGAGGCTATCCATTTTCAATTTTTGAGAAACTCAACAGTCTTGAAGAAAATTTCATGATCTGCAAGTTTCGTTCTTTGTGTCTTTTCAAATTCCTTACCGTTTGGTCGTGAAAATTGCTTGTCATTTCGTGTTCTTGTTTGGAATTATCCGAGTTTGAGATGAAGTGGGGTCGTTGTGGTACGATACGCTACGATGGTTTTGTGTACTATATGGAATATGATCCCAAAATATATTATCCGGCTGATGTCAAGGAAGCCGACGCCGGAATTTGTGAAGGAACAAAATGACTACCTCACGGAGCGAAAAGGAATACCTTTACGACAACTTCGCAAGAACATATTGCTCGATTACAAAAGGAACTAGAGCATTACAAACATACCGACGCAAGACGAAGGAGGATATTTGGCGCAAAATCGACGGCTGAAGACGCGCTTTTCTTTCTGCAGTATGGTATAACTATTGCCGAAGCTGCACGGGGCAAGGCACCAAAATTCTTTCATGTTAACTGTATTGTTCAAAATCCTCTTAATTTTGTGGTGCACGGTGATAATGTTCAGTTTGAGGCTAAAACCGTAGTTGATACAATTGTGGATGATGTTGTTGTTGTTACTACGAGAGGATGAGTTGGTCGTTGAGGCTGAAGTAAGTCCGGCCGAGGTTGAAGTTCACATGCCCGAGGTTGTCAATGATTTTACTTTATTACGGATGATAGTGTTGATGTAACTTGTGGATGAGATAGTGATTATGGACACTCCATTTGCGGGACCTCTTATGCTAGTGGAAGATCTTGACATTGTTGAGGATAGTGGAATACTGAAGCACGAGTTTGTTGACCCATATTTGGAGCAGGTTGATGCCTATCATGATTTACATTTCTATGTTGCCTCACAAGACGTCATTCCTATTTCTCTCAGGCCATGTGCATTTTCTCATGTTTCTTTGGTGAAGAATGGTGTGACCCATTACTATGATAATGATACGAAGTTGTTTATTCGCGTTAATTTTGACCCCGGCATATTTTTGGGGTTTATTGTGGAGTATCATGGTGTGAGGCTTGATGGTGCGGACTTCTATGACATCATGTTGATTCGAGGACGAATCCTTTCGAAGAGGGAGAGAATGATATGAATCAAGATACAATATTTTCAGTATTATTATTATATATTTTATGTCTTATTTAGCAATAAAAGGCTGATATTCAAGACATGGAACTATCAAGATGCATTGAACTTATAAGATTCAGCAATCTCTGGAAACTGAAGCGCAGCTACTGTGTTTCGCGATTTTGACCATTATATATTATCCGGAAGAAATTGAGTCCTTGATGAAAGTTGTAGATCTCTTCGAGAACTACAAAATCCATATATGGCTCGCATTTATTGGATAAGAGAAGCTCCGGATATGAACCGAATACAAAAGGCTGCAGAAGAAGATACATTGTACTTGGACTATCAAGAAACATTGAACCTATTTAATTCTTGATAGGATCGAATTTTGAATTAATTTTTAGGGAGACTTTTCAACTTATTCATGTATTTCTTTTTCTATAAATAGGGTAGTATTTGTACTTGAAAGCTTAGACAACTTTGAGTGATTAAATATATTTCTCCTAAAGTTCAGTGATTGAATTTTAGTTTTGATTGCCTTGTGATTAGGTGATTGTCGTGATTATCCTGAGACGGGATCTTCACAAACCTCGGGTGCGATGCTCGAGTTCCCTACAATATTCTGAGATAGAGTATTGTATCTTCTTCTCATTCCTTTTCCTTTATTAATTTTCTTGCTTGATCCATTGTTGATGTGCTTTAATCTAGATCCTCAATCTAGATTTTGGATCTAGATTGAGGAAATCAATGAAGGAACGAAGAACACGAGCAAAGCTTAGCTTTTCCTTGGAATCAGCACCTCGGAATCACCAAGTTGAGAACGTCACAACAAAGGTTGCTCAAACCTTTGATAGATTCTCAAGTTATCACTTACCTAATCGGCAAGGTAACATGAATAACTCACAAAAGTTTCAATCACCGAAAACTTTGATTATATATATAATATCACTCAAAAGTTGTCTATCTTACAAATGAAAATTACAATGCTTTATATAGGTAATAAGTAGGACTAGAATTCATGCACTAAATATGAAAAGACTCCCTAGAAATTATAATCAATAATGGCGCCCTTTGCTCTTCCAAGATCAGCCATAAATTCTCTTGGATGTATCTTCCAGATTCAATGTGTCTTGAATGCTCCAAATACAATGTATTTTGATCATCAGCAGCTTTCTCGGTCTGTATCTTGCGCTTCGTTTATCCAATGAATGCAAACCATATATGAAAATTATAGTTCTCGAAGAGATCTACAACTTTCATGAAGGACTTAATTTCATACGGATGAGTTATAAGGGACAAAATTGCTAAATACAGTAGCTGCGCTTCAGTTTCCAGAGATTGCTGAATCTTATAAGTTCAATGCATCTTGATAGTTCCATGTCTTGAATATCAGCCTTTTATTGCTAAATAATACATAAAATATATAATAATAATACTGAAAATATTGTATCTTGATTCATATCACCTGGACATTTTAGACCTGATTGTCCAGACCTACTGAAGACCAAGAGCCAACAAAGAAGACATGGCAAGAAGGCTATGGTTGCTTTGAAGATGAATCGGGATATGATGTGGAATCGAAAAAGGAAATGAATCGGATGATACGACCAAGGTTGCTTGATGGAAGATTATGCTTTGATGGCCAATATAGATGAAACTGAGGAGGTATACAACACTGTATCTATTAATACTCCTGCTGGAAGTGATTGTGAATCAACTTGTGGTTCAAATCCTAGAAATTCTGACAACAATGAGACTTTGGATGCCATCCTTAATCAACTGAGGATAATACAATCTGGTTATGAGGTTGTGAAGGCTGAAAAAGAAGCTCTTGAATTGGAAGTTGGAAGATTGAAAGTTTGAATTAAGGATTCTCAAAGGTAAAGAAAAAGATGTTGGACAGAATCAGCATAAGTCTGCTGAACATCCAGCAGCCTCTAAATCTATTTGAACCATCTTGTTCCACTACGCATACAAATCAGGAAAGCCTTACGGAGATAGAACTGGGCTTGGATTTGGAACTCAACAATCTAACAAGAGTGGATCCAGTAAGGTCACTGAACCTAGCACCAGAATTGGTCCTAAGTTTGTACCTGCACTAGATCCAACTCCCAGTAAGGTTGCTGAGGCAGTAAAACCTACTGAGAATGTGATATGAATCATAGTGGACAAAACACAGTTATTGATGGTCCAAACGCTGATCCACTTGTGCTTCGAGATGGTCCAATCACGAGGTCACAAAAGAAGAAGTTCGAGGAAGCGTTGAAGAATCTCGTTTTGGCAACTTTCAAAGAACACGTTGGGCTTCTCAAGAATGAAGACTTGGCCATTTTATCCTATTTATCTTGTAATTGGGGTTAATGGGCCAATTGGGGAACTATTTCTATTTTTAGCATTATTTCCATTCTTGTTGATTTAAACCCAGCCCAACCTAGAAACCATTTCCTTTGGGTTTTGAGTGAAACCAAAGCCCAAAACCTTTTATCCATTACCTTTTGAGAAGATCCATGAGCCCAAACCATTTCCATTAACTTTTAAAAACAACCCAAAATCCAAAACCTTTTTCATCTTATTTTTGAGAAAGCCCAAAAACCATGTTATTCTATTTTAAGTTGTTGAGACCAGCCAAAGCCCATCTCCTTATGCTTATGGCGTTTTTAGAAGTGTGTTTCTCCCACATTGTCTTATGCATTATAGTTTGCAAGTCTTGCGGCCTATATAAGGCATGTTCTTGTACTTGAAAACTTAGACCATATTTTGAGTGATTTTTATATCTATATGAAATTCGGTGATTGAATTTTGGTGAGTTAAACATTTTGCCTTGCTTGATTAGGTATCGTGTCTAACTCGAGAACTTATCAAAGATCCGAGCAATCTTTGTGCGACGTTCTCGACTTGGTGAAACCCGAAGTGCTGATTCCGAGGGTTGATCTAAGTTTGTGCTCATTTATCCTTTTCTTCCAAATTTCGTGTAAGTCTCTTGGGTTTATCTCAATCTAGATCGTTCGTGTTCATATCAATTGGTATCAGAGACTAGGTGATTGAGGTATTCATCTACTTGTTTCCTTGTTTCTTTCTTGTTCTTGTTCATATCTTCTTCCAAATTTTTTTCTTTTCGTTTATATATATATAAAAAAAAAAATCTAGCCTTTATTTAGCATAAAAACGCAGCAATTTTTTTTTCCTTCGACTTGTGTATGCCCTTGCATGATGATGTCTTGTATCTTGGTTATATGCATGTGTTCTTGTTAGATTTTCAGCATATATCTCAAGTTGTTTATATCATCATCATACCATCTTCCAATCTTAGCCCTTATCATCATCATACCATCATCAACTTTGGCCCTAAACCCAGCCCAACCCCACGGCTGCAAACTTTTGTTTGTAACCATTGCCTTTTCGTTTCCTTAGACATCAATTGTCATAAGAGTTGCCTTTAGTAACCATTATTTGATAATTAAGTGCACCTTTATTATTTTGTAGAATAAAAGTTGTTTAGTATTCTCTAGTTCTCAAAAAAAAAAAAAAAAAAAAAAAAAAAAAAAAAAAAAAAAAAAAAAAAAAAAAAAATCAGGCCGTAATTCAAAAAAAAAAAAAAAAAAAAAAAAAGAAAAAAAAAAATACGAGCCTACGTTACAAAAAAAAAAAAAAAACAAAAGATAGCATACTTGTTTGAATTGATTCTTGGGTGCATGCTATTTGGTTACTACTTTTGAATAACTCTTTTGGAACACACATTTTATCTTATCCTTCATTCACGCACCTTAGCCCTTTTTTTTTTTTTTTTTTTTTTTTTTTTTTTTTCTTTTTGCCAATCATTCTCAATTCTTAGTTTGCTTTGGGAGTTAGTCATTTTGGTGCTCATTCGAGTTGTGAATTGTTTGCCATACTTGCTTGTGTTTTTTTTTTTGATTTGTTTGACGGTTAGCACTCACCTACGGCAAGTTTTGAGCGTGAGTGTAAACACGAGCGTTTTTTTGTGAGGTATCATGGCTGAACACGACGAAACTAATTGGGAAGGTAGATTTCGCCTTCATCAAGAGGCAGTAAATGGTGATATGAATCGTCGTTTTGAGGAAGTTCAACAAGGTATTGCGGATCAAATTGCTGAATTATTCCAACAGCATGGTATTGGTAATGGTGGTGCACGTGGACGTGGTAGAGGTCATAGGGGCCGTGGTAATATGGCTGGTCGTGGTGATGTTGGGGGACGTGGTGGTTTTGGTGGCCGAGGTCATGTGGAGGCTGATGACTATAGTGACATAGCTGATAATTTTGAGCATGAGGATTATGAACGTGTGCAAGATGATAGTATGCGTGGCCTTAAGTATAAGATACCTTCATTTGATGGTAAATCGATCCGGGTAGATATCTTGAGTGGGAAATGAAGATGAATCAGATTTTTGCGGTTCATGATTATAGTGAAGCGAAGAAAGTTAGGATTGCTACCTTGGAGTTTACGGGTTATGCGATGAGTTGGTGGCATAGCTTTCAAGAGAATCGTCGACGTCGGGGTGAACAACCAATTAATTCGTGGACTCTTTTGACCGAACATATGCGTATCAAATGGGTCCCTAATCATTATTTTCGGGACCAAGGTTTTAAGTTGCAACGATTATCACGGTCGGGGAAGTCGGTTGAGGATTTTTACGAGGAAATGCAAGTTACGATGCTTCGGGCTAATATTATTGAACCGAAAGACGTAACCATGCGGCGTTTTTTATGTGGTCTTCGAGATGATATAGCGGGCCAAGTTGAACTCCAAAACTATCAAACTTTAAGTGATATGGTTAATGGCGCATCAATGGTGGAACGTAGGCTTAAGAACCGACGTGAAGAGAGAGCCAAAGTTAGTCGTCCTTTTGGTTATCGCGGCTCATTTACGCCTTCTTTTCAACAAGGAAGTTCGGCTAGTTCATCTATTTCGGCCCCACAAAACGGGTTGAAAGTTCTACTCGTTCTACGAACCATAAATCCAAGTTATCCGAGATTTTGACACCGAATAAAGGCAAGGCTGAAGTTGGACGTTCTCGGGATATTGAATGTTTCAAATGCAAGGGCAAGGGACATTATGCGGCAAATTGTCCAAATAAACGTACCATGACGATTTTGGGGCGGCCTTTACCTCGTGATGACTATGAATCTCATTCGGAGAGTGATGAGAATGATGATGATGCTTGCATTGCGAGATGACAATTTAGATGCGCATGCTACACTCGATTATGGTGCTTGTTATGTGATTCGAAAGACTTTGGCCATTCGTACAAAGTTGGACGAGTCAATTCAGCGGGAAAACATTTTTCAGTCCACTTGTGGCATTGCCGGGCGCACTTGCAACTATATCATCGATTCGGGGAGTTGCGCGAATTTGGTAAGCCAAACACTTGTTAAAGATTTTAATATTGCTGTTTTACCGCATCCCCACCCGTATAGTTTGCAATGGATGAATGATGTGGCTGATGTACGTGTGGCTACCCAAGCACTTGTTAAATTTCGTGTGGGTAAATTGGTGGATGAAGTATTATGTGACGTCGTACCATTATTTGTTACTCACTTGTTATTGGGGAGACCTTGGCAATACGATAGGGCTGCATTGTATAATGGTCGTTTGAATACTTGGAGTTTGCATTTACATGGTCATACGATTACTTTACATCCGATGACACCGGCTCAAGTTCATTCCGAACAGCTGCGTATGACTAATTCTCGAAAAGCTGCTGCATTTGGTGAGCAAAAAAATGATAAAGAGGGAGAAAAAGTCGAAAATAAGCAAGTTGTTCCGGAGAGAAAAAAAAATGAGGGCGCTTTATCACACTTTGAGGGCAAAAGAAAAGTCGAAAATATAAGTGTGAGGGAGGGTGTTTCCGTTCCAAATGAGGGAGTTAAAAGGATGGTGCAGCTGCGTGAGGGAGTGGGAGCCTCAAAACACGAGGGTAAAATAAAAGTTGAAAAGAATAATGGTAAGGGTGTGAAGCACAATTTTCTTGCCAAGTCTAGTTTAATCACTACGACTATCAATGGTGGGAATTTCGTTTTCCTCATTTATTTTAAGGAAGTCGTCCCCTCTCCCATTTGTTTGATTACCATTGCTGATCTAACATCTTCTCTTCCAAGTGTTGTATGTTCGGTTTTGCGGGAATATGCTTGATGTGTTTCCGGAGGAAGAACCAAGTGGTTTGCCACCACTACGTGGTGTAGAGCATCAAATCGACTTAATGCCGGGTGCTACTCTTCCAAACCGACCAGCCTATAGGGCCAATCCTACGGAAACAAAAGAAATTCAAAGACAAGTGGCGGAGGCTTTGTTAGAAAAAGGCAAGATACGTGAATCTTTAAGTCCTTGTGCCGTACCCGTCATTGTGGTTCCTAAGAAGAATGGTGAATGGCGGATGTGCACCGACTTGTCGTGCAATCAATAATATCACGGTAAAGTATCGCTATCCTATTCCTAGGTTAGACGATATGCTAGATGAGTTGCATGGTAGTAAATTCTTTAGCAAGATAGATTTGAAAAGTGGTTATCACCAAGTCCGTATTCGTGAGGGTGATGAGTGGAAAACAGCCTTTAAAACTAAGTTTGGTCTTTATGAGTGGTTGGTTATGCCATTCGGGCTTACAAATGCACCTTCCACGTTTATGCGTTTAATGAATGAAGTCTTTGCGTGAATTTATTGGTCATTTTGTGGTAGTTTATTTCGATGACATACTAATTTATAGCACCACACTTGATGATCATGTTGCACATTTACAAGCTGTTCTTGATACACTTAGGCATGCTAAGTTGTATGCTAACCTTAAGAAGTGTGAGTTTTGCTTGGATCGCATTGTTTTTCTTGGTTTTGTGGTTAGTGACAAAGGCGTTGAAGTTGATCAAGAAAAGATTCGGGCAATCAAGGAGTGGCCTGACCTCAAAAACGTGGCTGATGTTAGGAGTTTCATTGGCTTGGTGGCTTCTACGGACGGTTTGTGAAAGATTTTAGCACCATTGCTTGCTCCTTTGACCGAGTTGGTGAAGAAAAATGCAGCCTTCAATTGGGAAGATCGTCACGGGGAGTCTTTTGAAACTTTAAAGCTTAAGCTTATTTCAGCCCCTATACTTGCCTTACCCGATTTTGATAAAATGTTTGAATTAGAATGTGATGCATCGGGTGTTGGTGTGGGTGGTGTTTTAATGCAAGAAAAACGACACGTGGCATATTTTAGTGAGAAGTTAAAAGGTGCTCATTTGAATTATTCTACGTATGATAAGGAGCTTTATGCCTTGATTCGTTGTTTGCAAATTTGGCAACATTACCTTAGGCCTCGTGAGTTTATTATTCATACGGACCATGAGTCTTTAAAATATCTTAAGGGTCAAGGTAAGTTGAGTAAAAGACATATCCGCTATATTGAATTCATCGAGTCATTCCCTTATGTCATTAAGTTTAAGAAGGGAAAAGAAAACATAGTTGCGGATGCTTTGTCTAGGCGTTATTCCTTGATTACATCTTTACAAACTAAGTTGCTTGGTTTTGAGAGTATTAAGGATTTATATGCTAATGATGTCGACTTTGGTGATATTTTTACTAAGTGTCCTTCATCTATTTTGCCTCGATTATTTTGTGCATGAGGGTTTTCTTTACAAAGGTGATAAGTTTGTGTATTCCTAGATCGTCCATGCGTGAATTGTTCTTGAGGGAGTCTCATGGGGGTGGTTTAATGGGACACTTTGGGGTAGATAAGACTTTGGATATGTTGCGCACACATTTCTATTGGCCACGTATGAAAGGCGATGTGATTAAATTTTGTGCTTCTTGTATTGTGTGTAAGCATGCTAAATCCCGTTTGCAGCCCCATGGTTTATACACTCCCCTACCTATTCCCACATCTCCTTGGACCGACATTTCCATGGACTTTGTGTTAGGTTTGCCTCGGTCTAGGAGTGGAAAAGATTCTGTGTTTGTGGTGGTGGACCGTTTTTCCAAAATGGCTCATTTTATTCCATGTACCAAAACTAATGATGCATCGTATATTGCTGATTTGTTCTTTAAAGAAATTGTACGTTTGCATGGTGTTCCACGAACGATTGTGAGTGATCGTGATACTAAGTTTGTGAGTCATTTTTGGAGGGTTTTGTGGATGCGTTTGGGAACTTATCTATTATTTTCTACTTCTTTTCACCCACAAACTGATGGGCAAACGGAGGTTGTGAATCGTGTGTTAGGACAACTTCTAAGAACTGTTGTGAAAAGTAATTTAAAGAATTGGGAGTCTTGTTTGCCTTATGTGGAATTTGCTTATAATCGTGCTAAACATTCGGCTACTCAATACGCCCCATTTGAGCTTGTTTATGGCTTTTTACCGGTTTGCTCCGTTTGATTTTGTTCCTCTTCCTCATGGTTCGCGGGTTAGCTTGGATGGTGAAGCAAAGGCTGATCTTGTGAAAGCGTTGCATCAAAAGGCGAGGCTGAATGTTGGAAAAGCAACCGAGAGTTACATGAAGCAAGCAAACAAGGGTCGCAAGGAGCTGATTTTTGAACTGGAGATTTGGTGTGGCTACACCTTCGCAAAGAGAGATTTCCACATCTCCGCAAGTCAAAGCCGAATGCACGTGGTGATGGTCCTTTCCAAGTGCTTGAGAGGATAAACAACAATGCCTACAAACTTGACATACCTCGGGATTGGAATATTTCACCTACATTCAACGTGGCGATTTGTCTCCTTACGATGCTTCTTTTGATCCGAGGACGGATCCTTTCCATCCGGGAGGGAATGATATGAATCATAGTGGACAAAACACGTTATTGATGGTCCAAACGCGATCCACTTGTGCTTCGAGATGGTCCAATCACGAGGTCACAAAAGAAGAAGTTCGAGGAAGCGTTGAAGAATCTCGTTTTGGCAACTTTCAAAGAACACGTTGGGCTTCTCAAGAATGAAGACTTGGCCATTTTATCCTATTTATCTTGTAATTGGGGTTAATGGGCCAATTGGGGAACTATTTCTATTTTTAGCATTATTTCCATTCTTGTTGATTTAAACCCACCCAACCTAGAAACCATTTCCTTTGGGTTTTGAGTGAAACCAAAGCCCAAAACCTTTTATCCATTACCTTTTGAGAAGATCCATGAGCCCAAACCATTTCCATTAACTTTTAAAAACAACCCAAAATCCAAAACCTTTTTCATCTTATTTTTGAGAAAGCCCAAAAACCATGTTATTCTATTTTAAGTTGTTGAGACCACCAAAGCCCATCTCCTTATGCTTATGGCGTTTTTAGAAGTGTGTTTCTCCCACATTGTCTTATGCATTATAGTTTGCAAGTCTTGCACCTATATAAGGCATGTTCTTGTACTTGAAAACTTAGACCATATTTTGAGTGATTTTTATATCTATATGAAATTCGGTGATTGAATTTTGGTGAGTTAAACATTTTGCCTTGCGATTAGGTATCGTGTCTAACTCGAGAACTTATCAAAGATCCGAGCAATCTTTGTGCGACGTTCTCGACTTGGTGAAACCCGAAGTGCTTGATTCCGAGGGTTGATCTAAGTTTGTGCTCATTTATCCTTTTCTTCCAAATTTCGTGTAAGTCTCTTGGGTTTATCTCAATCTAGATCGTTCGTGTTCATATCAGAATGCTTCAAGGAAGCAAAATCAGAAGTCAAAGAAGTCAACAACTCCTAATAAAAAGAATAAATCTAAAAATAGGATCGTCGTGCCTTCTAAGCCTGCTGATAGCAGATCTGCTACTAAGTCCGCCGGACCACGAAGGGTAAGAAACGAAATATTCCAAGGATAAGAATCCTAAACCCAAAAATGTTAATCATTCAAGGGATACTTATCTCAGGGGGAAAGGTAGATTGTTCCCTACCGATGATGATTGGAATATTCCCGCATCTAATGCTAGAAACAATAAGTATAACCATGCCGCTAAGGTAAAACCTAGGCAATGGGATCGACGGAGGACTTACACAAGACCTCGGCGGACTCCATACTACGGGTCGTTCCTAACAGACGACAAACCTATGGTTATGCTAATGCTTCTAACACCAAGAATCACTTCAAACATTTATAAACCAAAAGGCCGTAAAACATATGTGATTCCTACACAACCTACTTGTTAGAACTTATGGATGTGTGGAATACATGTATGAACCAAAGTATGAACCAAAGTATGACACATTCGGAGAAGACCTTATGGAAACATACCAAGGGTCATGCTTGCCATCGACCACTATGGACCCAAACAGGTTTGGGTACCTAAAATGCATTAAATTTGTTTTGTAGGGTGTCTGGTATTTTGACAGTGGATGTTCCAGACATATGACAAAGAATAAGCACTGTTTATCAAACTTTGTGGCAAAAGATGGTCCAAGGGTGAATTTTGGCAACAAGAATACACCTGGATATACAAGAGGATATGGCACACTTGTAAGGAATGGACTTACAATCAAGAATGTTGCATATGTGGAAGGACTGGACTACAACTTGCTGAGCACTGGACAATTCTGTGATAAGGGATACAAGGTCACTTTTGACAAAAACAATTGTACTGTCATGAGTGAAAGAGGTGATCAAGTTGTACTTGCTGGTAGAAGACAACAGAATATGTATGTTGTGGATTGGTCTACTGCAGTTCCAGAAACCTGCCTGATTGTGCATACCAAATCAGAACTTAATTGGTTATGGCACAAGAAGTTGAATCATTTGAACTTTGATGATATTAATCAGTTGGTAAAGAAGAAGCTGGTGATTGGTTTACCTGAGATCACATTCAAGAAGGATGCTATTTGTGATGCTTGTCAGCAAGGTAAACAGATAAAGTCAAGCTTCAAGTCAAAAACCAAACAATCAACTAATAGAGTGTTGGAGCTGATGCATATGGATCTTTTTGGACCAATAACTCCAACAAGTGTAACAGGAAAGAAGTACACTTTAGTGGTTGTGGATGATTATTCAAGGTACACTTGGGTGATTTTTATGAACAAGAAAAGTGAAACACTTCAAAGCATGCCTAATCTTTTGAAGAGATTACAAAATGAGAAAAGTTTAACAGTGATAAAGATAAGATCAGGGTACTGAATTTCTCAACAAAGTTATAAGAGAATATTGTGAACAGAATGATGTACTACATCAACTTGCTGCTGCTGGTACACCTCAGCAAAATGGGGTTGCTGAAAGAAGAAATAGAACTTTAAAGGAAGCAGGAAGAACTATTAAGCATTGCTACCATATTGGGCTGAAGCAGTCAATACAGCATGCTATACACAAAACAGAACATCAGTAAACAAGAAGCTGCTGAAGACACCTTATGAGGTTTGGAATGGAAGGAAACCTAACATATCCTATTTTCATCCATTTGGAAGCAAATGTTTTATTCTAAATCATAAGGTACATTTGAAAACATTCCAACCAAAATCGAGATGAAGGAATTTTCTTGGGATACTCTTCGATCGTGAGAGCATTCGTGGTGTCTTGAACAAAAGGTCACCGAAACATGAAGAAACAATTCATGTTGTGTTTGATGAACCTAAGTTCACCGGTATGGAAGATGAAGATTGTGAACTCCGTGAGAGTCAACAAGTCACCGATCCAGTTGTGTTGAAGTCTTGGAAAGATTCAATGACTTAAAAGTTTCGATACTCGCCCTGCTGAACACCTGCGATAATGTTACGGATGCAACAACCGAAGCGAGTTCAAGGATCTGCTGAACCCCCGTAGAAGAAGCTACAAAGAGACCTACGAAGATGAGGTTCTGTTAATCAAAATAACCGAATCCACAATGGTTAAGGAATCACCCAATTTGAACAAGTTATTGGCAATGTACAAAAAGGTGTGAGGACTAGAAGACAACCGGAAGCTATGTTTACTTGCTTTCTATCTCAAATGGAGCCTAAAGTTGTTGAAGAAGCAATTTCGGATCCAGATTTGGATAATTGCTATGCAAGAGGAATTGAATGAATTTGAAAGAAATCAAGTTTGGACACTAGTTGATAGGCCAAATCATGCAAATATCATTGGTACCGAGTGGGTATACGAAATAAACTTGATGAATATGGTACCATTGTGAGGAATAAGGCCGGACTAGTTGCAAAAGGCTATTCTCAAGTCAAGGAATAGATTTTGATGAAACTTATGCACCCGTTGCAAGATTGGAAGCTATCGAGATTATTCTTGGCACATGCTTGAATATAAGAACTTCAAAGTATATCAAATGGATGTCAAAAGTGCATTTTTGAATGGCATTCTAGAGGAGGAAGTGTATGTTCAGTAACCTCCTAGATTTGAAGTTAAAGATCAAGAAGATAAAGTGTATAGACTCAACAAAGCACTTTATGGACTGAAACAAGCACCAAGAGCATGGTATGAGACTCTATCTCAATTCTTGGTGGACAATGGTTTTACGAAAGGCACCATTGACAAGACACTTTTCAGAATCAGTGAAGGGGACAGCACCCTGCTGGTACAAATTTATGTAGATGACATAATATTTGGTTCTGAAAATGATCTACTTTGTGAAAAGTTTGCAAATCTAATGAAGAGTAAATTCCAAATGAGTATGATGGGAGAAATGAACTACTTTTTGGGATTGCAAGTTAAACAGATGAAAGATGGAATCTTCATTCATCAAACCAAATATACCAAGGAATTGCTGAAGAAGTTTGGTATGGAAAATAGCACTAAAAGTTCAACTCCTATGAGTACAAACATCAGATTGGATGAAGATAAAGAAGGCAAAGATGTTGATTAGACCTTATACAGAAGGATGATAGGCAGTCTGCTGTACCTCACTGCCAGCAGACCTGATATATCCTTTGTTGTAGGTGTTTGTGCAAGATTTCAATCTAAACCTAAAGAAAGTCACTTAGGTGCAGTCAAGAGAGTCTCAAGTACATTAAAGAGACCTTGGGAGTAGGGATATGGTATTCCAAGGATGGAAGCTTCAAAGTTATATCCTACTCAGATTCTGATTATGCTGGATGCAAGATTGATAGAAAAAGCACCTCAGGAACCTATCAGTTAATGGGAAATAGACTGGTTTCCTAGTTTAGCAAGAAACATAATTCTATATCAACTTCCACTGCTGAAGCTGAATACATTGCTGCAGGAAGTTGTTGTGCACAAGTGCTATGGCTAAGACAACAATTAAGGGATTATGGAATTGAAGAAAAGGAAATTCCAATCATGTGTGACAACACAAGTGCAATTGCAATCACGAAAAATCTGTTTTGCACTCTAGAACCAAGCACATTGATGTGAGACATCATTTTATAAGAGATCATGTTGAAAAGAAAGATGTGGTGGTTCTATACATCCCTACTTGAAAATCAACTTGCGATATTTTCACTAAACCACTTGATAGTGAAAGATTTGCAAAATTAAGGACCGAACTTGGAATTATTAAAGTTGATGATATTCAAATGTCTTGGAATTCACCAAGGGGATTAGTCTTTGCTATGTTGGGTGAGCTCACTTAGCGAGATTAGTCATTGGTATCAACAATTCCATGTACTTATGTTTGGACAATTGAGCAAATGAGGTTGCCAAGGGGATTGGTTTTTGTCATGTTAGGTGAGCTCACTTGACGGATCGGTCATTGGTATTAAACTTCATCTTGTATTATCAATTGAACAAAACAAGAAGAAAACAAGGATCAGAAGAGTACTTTTGTCGGCCAGGCTCTTTGAAGCCTATTTATCGCCAGAGACGCCGATCCCACCCTGCTGAAGATTACCCTACTGGATGGAACGTTACTCAGTCAAAGTTACTAAAGTCAAAAAGCATATTGGCGGGATATTTATCCTATCCTTTATTAACCATAGTTAAACCATCCAACGGTTACAAACGTTATGGAGGAGTAATGGGCCACGTGTCAAGACAGAATTTATTCAAGTTAATCGTGGTTACCTCAATGTACGTGCAATGACAGTCTCAACTACCCACTGTCTATATAATCAGACTGTTATACAGCAGATTCTCTACTTGCAATTTCTGCTTTATCTCTGCAAATCCTACATTGTGTGAACACAGATTTGAGAGCAATTCTTCTTCATCTTTTTCTTATTTCAATGGCGGAAAGGACTGAAGTTCAAATCGAATCAAGCCAAAGTGTTAGAGGCTATGTTGTTGATGCAAACCAAACAGAGTTGGCCATTAATATAGGTCGAAGAATAAGGAGGTTTGCAGGCTTGGAGAACAAACTCAATATCAGATTAGAAACAATCTCATACACCAATGTTATTGATTTCTGGAAGAATATGGTTGTAGAAGAAGGAACTGAAGCATTCAAGACAACTGTGAATGCTGAGGAGCTTGTAATCTCCTCTAGTCTACTGAGGCAAGTGTTTGGATTTGAAGAAGTGGTGGATGGCTTAGTCAATCCTGAAGCAATGGGATTGGACAAACTGGCATTTGTAGATCAGATTAAGACAGATGCAGACACCAAATCCGTACCAGGCATCAACTGCAGATATATTGGAAATGAGTATAGTCTGCTGAGCAAGCTCATTGCAAAGAACATACTTGGACTAGTTGGCAGTATGGATACTCTATCAGGACCCAAGATAGAGCTGATGATAATTATCTGCAGGAGCATGAAGTTTGATTGGGCTGGTTATTTCATTCATTATATGAGGAAAGTAGCCAAGGAGGAGAAATTAGGGAAAAGTAAATCAATGGCCTTACCCTTAGGATTGATGATTCAGACCCTGCTGAATCATTTGGAAGTTCCTGATCTTGAACCTGAGAATATTAATCAGTCTAGATACAAGAAGGAAATTAATTATGCTATTCCCGGTCTAGATGATGATGAAGAGGTTCTTTGGAGAGGCTGCGCCGGTGATGATAATGATGGAGATGATGGTGATGCTGGTGGTGAGCAGGTTCAGCAAACTAAGAAGATATCTATCAAACCTGCTGCACCAAAGAAAGCTGCTAAGAAAAGAAAGAGTGGAGCTGCAAAGAAAATAACTGAGGTATTCAAGCCTCTAAAGAAAACAAGGAAACAAACAGCACAGACTGCTGAGTCTGCTGAGGGTCAAGTGGAGGTTACCGACCTACGCCGTTGTTCGCAACAAGAACTGTTGTTGAAATTCTGAGGGAACAACAGAAAGAAGCCAGTAGAAAGAGGAAGTCTAATGTGGTTGAGAAAGATGATGATGATGAACCCCTCTCCAAGAGGATGAAGGAGGTTGCCAAAAAGAAAAAGTATGGCAAAGGGAAAGAACTGAAAAACTTGGAAGCTCAGAGAGCTCAAGAAGAGGCATCAGTAGAAGAGGAAGAAGAGGCTGTTGATGCTGAGCCATTAACTATCATTCCGCCTGTAGTAATTAGTGACTCCTCACCTGAAGAGGTTGTCAAGTCTATCGATCTTTGGACGGAGTTGTTGTTGAGCAACTGTGGAGGATATACGACGATCTACCGACCACGAGCTGCTTTGTAGTATCCACCGAAGAACCACGACAAACCACCGAACTGAACCCGCTTGTGGTAGTTGAAAAGATAATTGAAGACTTGGTTGAAGACCACCGCAAGTGTGGCAAGAACTCGGGGGGAAGAAGAGCGATCTGTTTGCTAACCTGCGATGAGCATGTAAGTCGGGGGAACCGGGTGTGGTACGGATGGAAGTAGTAGGCACTAATGTTCAATCTCGGCAACCTACCGACTTTCGGACATCTGTTGAAGAAACCATGAACCTACTTATTGGAACCTTTGGAGGTCAACAAGGTGCTGGAGTTGCTCCCAGGAGATCCTTCATGCCATTTGAAAGGCATGTGAAGCAAAGAAAGAAAATAGAGGAGTATGTAGATCCCAAACTTCAGCAAATTGCTGACTATTTTCAGTGGAAGTTTGGTTTCTACAAAAGACAAAAGCCAGCTGCTGAACTAATGACAGATCTTGAAGAATGGGCTTTTGACAAGTTGGGAGTGGAAAACTTGCTGGATCTGATTGATACAACCTTGCTGCAATCAAGACTAATGGATTTGTTTGATGAGCAACAGAAGGAGGAAGGTATCAAGTTTAGAGATCCCAGAGATGGAGATGATGATTCTTCCTCATCATCAGATTCTAGAGGAGATTTTCCCTCTGGACCAGGAGAATCAAGTGGGGCTGCACTGACAAATGAACCACCTGTACAACGGTCAACTTTGGTATCGGTAAGTCCGCCGAGGGCCGCGGATGGAGAGATGGATGGGATCTACGGATCTCACCATTGATGATCTTGAAGCATTGATCAATGAGGGAATTACATTGAGTGCTGGTAGGCTGGTTGATGAATCTGCTACATTCCTTGTTGTAGAGCCTATTGCACAACATGAAGCTGAACATAGTGAGGATTTTGATGGAGAGAAGGTTATTGATCACAGTGAACCTAGTGCCAGCTCAGAAGAATCTATTGATTATTAGGATGGATTTGACTTTGAGGGCACTCTTACTAAAAGCGCCATCATCCCGCACAAGATTGGTCATGCGAAAGATTCCAAGTGGATAATGAGGCTATATTCAATCCACGGGAAGTTGAAGAGGAGGTACAAGCTGCTGGGGTACAAACAGCACCTGGACAAAGGTCGGAACAGGAGGTACAGGCTGCTGAGTCTCAAACAGCACCTGGACAAAGGTTGGAACCTGATTTGGGTTTGGAGGAAACCCCTGTTGTTGATGAGGCTGCTGTAGTGGAGCTTACTGGAGCCATGGCCACTGTAGAGAAGGATAGTCGGCGGGTTCTGTTGTTAATCAAGAAGAACAATTTCTTGGACTATGAATACAGTGATGAAGAGTTTCAAATTTTTGGAGAAGAAGAAGCTGATGAAGAACCTGCACAAGATCCAGTCATGGAAGATATTCTTGGTGCTATGGTTGAGGAAGGACCTCCCCCTGCTGGAAGAGATATGAGTAGGGCAATGGTCATCAGCAGACAACAGGCACAATATAGAGTTGAGGAGCCTGCTGATGGACCTACTGATAGTAGGATGACCAGTGAAGTGCCAGTTGATGTGTTAAATGAGTTGAGGACTCGTAAGGCATGATATGCAACGATTAAGGACACAATCGGGACGGACAGGAAGAGAGATTTGAAGAACTGATGAAGATGGTAAATGAAAACAGACAATCAACTGACACAGTTGCTTCAAACTTCACATCTACTCAAATTGCTGTGAATGATCTAATATTAGATGTGAGGGGCATCAAGGTTGGAAATACTGCAAAAGATAAATTTTTGAAAGATCAACTTATTTCTATCCATCAGAAACTTGACAACCTTGCTGCAACACCTGAACCTCGAGCTGGCTTCTGCACAACAACCTGCTGTGCCTGACCCCAAACTTACTGAAAGGATCAACAGACTGGAGGAGACATTGCAATCCAGGATCACTGCTATTGATACTAGAACTGGAACTATGGAAGGTCAATTGCATAGAGTGATAGTATCACAGGAGGGTATTCATGGCCTTATATCCCGTTTTGTTGATGATGTCACTAAGGGGGAAGAGGGCCAATCAGTTGCAGCAAAGGAGGCTGCAAGACTCTTTGCACAGAAGAGATGGACTGATGAAACCAATGTTTTCGAACCCGCACTGCACTGCGAGTTCAACTTACTGATGATCTTCTTAGACAGTACAAGAAAGAGTATTACAACAGGAGGAAACCTTATCATAACAAAGGATTTCATGAAGGTCTGGACTCTTTCTTAGGATTGAAATTTTGGGAAGCAAGGGTTAAAGCCTTAAGGGCAAGCAACAGAGGTGGAAGAAGTGGAAGAGGTGGCAGAGGTGATAGGAGCTTGCCTATCACAAAAGCAAAGGATTCACTTGATGAGCTTAAAGAGCTATACATGAAGTTTGGATTCAGGGTGAATCAGATTAATCTTATCCTGCCTGAAGCTTGGAACTGGTGGAAGCAAGTTAATCCCTACATTGATTTTACTTTAATTGAAAATGAGTGGATGAGGGATATGATAGAACAGATCAGAGCCTATCAAGAGCAAGCTGAGAAGGCTAGACAAGAAAGAGAGAAGAGACAATAGATCAGCATACTTACATTACTTTATCTTTGCTGTATCTAGTTTGTAATAGACTTGAACAAATGATTTTAATGAAAGATGAATACTTGTTCTGTTTTTTTTGTTTTTATCTTTTTGCTTTGCTGATTAGGTGAGGGTAGTGGCATCATCACCAAAAAGGGGGAAATTGTTGGACTTATTTCTTAGTTTTGATGATGAGTGCCATACTAGCTGTTATAGTGCAAAGGCAAAAGGATGTCTAGATCAAATGTATAGGTTTATTAGAGTTTGATTCATAAGTAGGTTTGATCAAACAAGCATTTAAAGGGGCTGCCGATTGATCTCGACGATCGGTCTAGGTCGGTAGGGTAGATAGGTCGGTAGACTAGTCTTGAACCTGCTGAAGACTGAAGGCTGAGGGTTCAAACTCAGTAAATGAAGGCTAAGGAATCAAACTTAGTATTTAAAGTCAAGGATATGGAATCAGAATTTAGGCAAGTCTGTGATGACCTAAACTGATTACATATACCTTGTGTAGAAGGTCTAAGTTCCATAAGTTGGATGATGTTTGGAACTTGGTTATACTTAAAAAGGGTGTAATCTAACTTCACAAATAAAAGTTAGATAAAAGAAATCAGCTGCATTGCATTTTATACACAGCAATATGCTGATCAGCAAACTGATTGGTACTTCAGCAGACTGATGAACCTGCTGATGTATACCTCGACTAATTCAAAATTATATTGGAAGATTACTTGGATAAGGACATCCAACTACCTCTGACTTATCAAACAAATCAAAGGCCAAGATTAAAATAACGTTGGGATGATTCAGATTATTGTCCAATGGACACAAGTCAAAGGGTGGACAGACTGCACTGTCAAAAAGGAATTCTGACAGTGTCAGTCCTATGAATAGTGACAGAATGCAAGTCAGATGAGACAAAAACAAAGTAACGGTTACATTTGAATTTCAAATACAAGTCACATGCACTCCTGCCTATAAATAGAGGACTTTCAACTCAGAAACAAGATGATGAATTTTGGGATAAACTTTAAGTGATAACACTGAGCTGAAAAACACCCTGCAAAACTTGCTGAGCATAAAGCTGCTGATCTAGTGAATTTCTTCAAGTGCTTTCTGTATTCAAGCTGCATCAAAATTACACACTTGGAGACTGCAAGCTGCTGATTACATCATCCTAATCAAGCTGCTGCAACTGAATCATTCATTTGATTCATTCTTTATTTTATAAAGAACCTGCTGAAGACAGTGAAGCATCTGTTGGGTGTGAAAGACTGTTGTTTGTGGTGGAGCTGGTGAAGAGGACCAGTGGAAGACTAAGGAGCAGCAATCCTACCTGTTCCCGAGTTTTCGGTTGTGAAGCCATAGTTATTGGTGAAGGACAAACAACTTAGGAATCTTTGTAACAGCTACTTCAAAGATCTCTAGTGAATTTCCTCCAACATCACAGGAGAAGAGTGGACGTACATGATTACATCACCTGGAACCACTATAAAAATCTGCCTACTTACTCTCTGCTTTTGCTTTCTGCACTTAGTTTATTTCACTCATTAACCTACTGAATCTAGCAACTGAAATCACACACTTGCACTACTGAGTATCTAATACTTAGTATCATATTAAACAACAAGTATTAAGGCTTAAACTTGATATAATTCCGCTGCACAAATTCAACAAAGCGAGGCGCTCGGTAGACTACGTCTATCGGCGGGCTGCGAAGTCCCGACGGACTCGAAGTATCGAGACCGCCGAAGTTGCAGAACCAAAAGTTTTAAGTGTTAAGTTTATTCACCCCCCCTCTAAACTTAACCAAAGCCTTTTCAAGGGACCAACACTCCGTTTTGCTTGCCGTTTGCGCCGGCGTGCCTTATTTATCGTTCTGGTCGATATCACATCAGTACTTCAAAGAGAATTACAAACGTTTTATTTCGTACTTTTTTTTTCGTACCCATAGACTACCTAACTGTGTGATATTTGATTCCTTGTACAAGGCCATTCTGGCCTCCATTTTGCTTGCTGTTTGCACCGGCGTGCCTTATTTATCGTTCTGGTCGATATCACATCAGTACTTCAAAGAGAATTACAAACATTTTTTTACGTACTTTTTTTCGTACCCATAGAGTACTTAACTGTGTGATTTTTGATTCCTTGTACAAGGCCATTCTGGCCTCCGTTTTTCTTTCCGTTTGCACCGGCGTGCCTTATTTATGGTTCTGGTCGATATCACATCAGTACTTCATAGAGAATTACAAATGTTTTTTTTCGTACTTTTTTTCGTACCCATAGAGTACTTAACTCGTGTGATTTTTGATTCCTTGTACAAGGCCATTCGGCCTCCGTTTTGCTTGCCGTTTGCGCCGGCGTGCCTTATTTATCGTTCTGGTCGATATCACATCAGTACTTCAAAGAGAATTACAAACGTTTTATTTCGTACTTTTTTTCGTACCCATAGACTACCTAACGTGTGATATTTGATTCCTTGTACAAGGCCATTCTTGCCTCCGTTTTGCTTGCCGTTTGCGCCGGCGTGCCTTATTTATCGTTCTGGTCGATATCACATCAGTACTTCAAAGAGAATTACAAACATTTTTTTTCGTACTTTTATTCGTACCCATAGAGTACTTAACTGTGTGATTTTTGATTCCTTGTACAAGGCCATTCTGGCCTCCGTTTTTCTTTCCGTTTGCACCGGCGTGCCTTATTTATCGTTCTGGTCGATATCACATCAGTACATCAAAGAGAATTACAAATGTTTTTTTTCGTACTTTTTTCGTACCCATAGAGTACTTAACTGTGTGATTTTTGATTCCTTGTACAAGGCCATTCGGCCTCCGTTTTGCTAGCCGTTTGCGCCGGCGTGCCTTATTTATCGTTACGGTCGATATCACATCGGTACTTCAAAGAGAATTACAAACGTTTTATTTCGTACTTTTTTTCGTACCCATAGACTACCTAACTGTGTGATATTTGATTCCTTGTATAAGGCCATTATGGCCTCAGTTTTGCTTGCCGTTTGCGCCGGCGTGCCTTATTTATCGTTCTGGTCGATATCACATCAGTACTTCAAAGAGAATTACAAACATTTCTTTTCGTACTTTTTTTTCGTACCCATAGAGTACTTAACTGTGTGATTTTTGATTCCTTGTACAAGGCCATTCTGGCCTCCGTTTTTCTTGCCGTTTGCGGCGGCGTGCCTTATTTATCGTTCTGGTCGATATCACATCAATAATTCAAAGAGAATTGCAAACGTTTTTTTCATACTTTTTTCGTACCCATAGAGTACTTAACTGTGTGATATTTGATTCCTTGTACAAGGCCATTCTGGCCTCCGTTTTGCTTGCCGTTTGCGCCGGCGTGCCTTATTTATCGTTCTGGTCGATATCACATCAGCACTTCAAAGAGAATTACAAACGTTTTATTTCGTACTTTTTTTCGTACCCATTGACTACCTAACGTGTGATATTTGATTCCTTGTACAAGGCCATTCTGGCCTCCGTTTTGCTTGCCGTTTGCGCCGGCGTGCCTTATTTATCGTTCTGGTCGATATCACATCAGTACTTCAAAGAGAATTACAAACATTTTTTTTCGTACCCATAGAGTACTTAACTGTGTGATTTTTGATTCCTTGTACAAGGCCATTCTGGCCTCCGTTTTTCTTTCCGTTTGCACCGGCGTGCCTTATTTATCATTCTGGTCGATATCACATCAGTACTTCAAAGAGAATTACAAATGTTTTTTTCGTACTTTTTTTCGTACCCATAGACTACCTAACTGTGTGATATTTGATTCCTTGTACAAGGCCATTCTGGCCTCCGTTTTGCTTGCCGTTTGCGCCGGCGTGCCTTATTTATCGTTCTGGTCGATATCACATCGGTACTTCAAAGAGAATTACAAACGTTTTATTTCGTACTTTTTTTCGTACCCATAGACTACCTAACGTGTGATTTTTGATTCCTTGTACAAGGCCATTCGGCCTCCGTTTTGCTTGCCGTTTGCACCGGCGTGCCTTATTTATCGTTCGGTCGATATCACATCGGTACTTCAAAGAGAATTACAAATGTTTTTTTTCGTACTTTTTTTCGTACCCATAGAGTACTTAACTTGTGTGATTTTTGATTCCTTGTACAACGCCATTCGGCCTCCGTTTTGTTTGCCGTTTGCGCCGGCGTGCCTTATTTATCGTTTTGGTCGATATCACATCGGTACTTCAAAGAGAATTACAAACGTTTTATTTCGTACTTTTTTTCGTACCCATATAGTACTTAACGTGTGATTTTTGATTCCTTGTACAAGGCCATTCGGCCTCCGTTTTGATTGCCGTTTTCGCCGGCGTGCCTTATTTATCGTTCGGTCGATATCACATCGGTACTTCAAAGAGAATTACAAACGTTTTATTTCGTACTTTTTTTCGTACCCATAGACTACCTAACTGTGTGATTTTTGATTCCTTGTACAAGGCCATTCTGCCCTCCGTTTTCTTTCCGTTTGCGCCGGCGTGCCTTATTTATCGTTCGGTCGATATCACATCGGTACTTCAAAGAGAATTACAAACATTTTTTTTCGTACTTTTTTTCGTACCCATAGAGTACTTAACTTGTGTGATTTTTGATTCCTTGTACAAGGCCATTCGGCCTCCGTTTTGCTTGTCGTTTGCGCCGGCGTGCCTTATTTATCGTTCGGTCGATATCACATCGGTACTTCAAAGAGAATTACAAACGTTTTATTTCGTACTTTTTTTCGTACCCATAGACTACCTAACTTGTGATATTTGATTCCTTGTACAAGGCCATTCGGCCTCCATTTTGCTTGCCGTTTGCGCCGGCGTGCCTTATTTATCGTTACGGTCGATATCACATCGGTACTTCAAAGAGAATTACAAACATTTCTTTTCGTACTTTTTTTCGTACCCATAGAGTACTTAACGTGTGATTTTTGATTCCTTGTACAAGGCCATTCTGGCCTCCGTTTTTCTTGCCGTTTGTGCCGGCGTGCCTTATTTATCGTTCTGGTCGATATCACATCAGTAATTCAAAGAGAATTGCAAACATTTTTTTTCGTACTTTTTTTCGTACCCATAGAGTACTTAATTGTGTGATTTTTGATTCCTTGTACAAGGCCATTCGGCCTCCGTTTTGCTTGCCGTTTGCGCCGGCGTGCCTTATTTATCGATCTGGTCGATATCACATCAGTACTTCAAAGAGAATTACAAACGTTTTATTTCGTACTTTTTTTCGTACCCATAGACTACCTAACTGTGATATTTGATTCCTTGTACAAGGCCATTCTGGCCTCCGTTTTGCTTGCCGTTTGCGCCGGCGTGCCTTATTTATCGTTCTGGTCGATATCACATCAGTACTTCAAAGAGAATTACAAACGTTTTATTTCGTACTTTTTTTCGTACCCATAGACTACCTAACTCGTGTGATATTTGATTCCTTGTACAAGGCCATTACGGCCTCCGTTTTTCTTTCCGTTTGCACCGGCGTGCCTTATTTATCGTTCTGGTCGATATATCAGTACTTCAAAGAGAATTACAAAAGTTTTTTTTTGTACTTTTTTTTGTACCCATAGAGTACTTAAATGTGTGATTTTTGATTCCTTGTACAAGGCCATTCTGGCCTCCGTTTTGCTTGCCGTTTGCGCCGGCGTCCCTTATTTATCGTTCTGGTCGATATCACATCAGTACTTCAAAGAGAATTACAAACGTTTTATTTCGTACTTTTTTTCGTACCCATAAATACCTAACTCGTGTGATATTTGATTCCTTGTACAAGGCCATTCTAGCCTCCGTTTTGCTTGCCGTTTGCGCCGGCATGCCTTATTTATCGTTCGGTCGATATCACATCGGTACTTCAAAGAGAATTATAAAAACATTTTTTCTCGTACTTTTTTTTTTCGTACCCATAGAGTACTTAACGTGTGATTTTTGATTCCTTGTACAAGGCCATTCTGGCCTCCGTTTTTCTTTCCGTTTGCACCGGCGTGCCTTATTTATCGTTCCGGTCGATATCACATCAGTACTTCAAAGAGAATTACAAACATTTTTTTTCGTAATTTTTTCGTACCCATAGAGTACTTAACTGTGTGATTTTTGATTCCTTGTACAAGGCCATTCTGGCCTCCGTTTTGCTTGCCGTTTGCGCCGGCATGCCTTATTTATCGTTCGGTCGATATCACATCGGTACTTCAAAGAGAATTATAAAAACATTTTTATTTCGTACTTTTTTTCGTACCCATAGACTACTTAACCGTGTGATTTTTGATTCCTTGTACAAGGCCATTCTGGCCTCCGTTTTTCTTTCCGTTTGCGCCGGCGTGCCTTATTTATCGTTTTGGTCGATATCACATCAGTACTTCAAAGAGAATTACAAACGTTTTATTTCGTACTTTTTTTCGTACCCATATAGTACTTAATTGTGTGATTTTTGATTCCTTGTACAAGGCCATTCGGCCTCCGTTTTGATTGCCGTTTTCGCCGGCGTGCCTTATTTATCGTTACGGTCGATATCACATCGGTACTTCAAAGAGAATTACAAATGTTTTTTTCGTACTTTTTTTCGTACCCATAGACTACTTAATCGTGTGATTTTTGATTCCTTGTACAAGGCCATTCGCCCTCCGTTTTCTTTCCGTTTGCGCCGGCGTGCCTTATTTATCGTTCGGTCGATATCACATCGGTACTTCAAAGAGAATTACAAACATTTTTTTTCGTACTTTTTTTCGTACCCATAGAGTACTTAACCGTGTGATTTTTGATTCCTTGTACAAGGCCATTCGGCCTCCGTTTTGCTTGCCGTTTGCGCCGGCGTGCCTTATTTATCGTTCGGTCGATATCACATCGATACTTCAAAGAGAATTACAAACGTTTTATTTCGTACTTTTTTTCGTACCCATAGACTACCTAACGTGTGATATTTGATTCCTTGTACAAGGCCATTCGGCCTCCATTTTGCTTGCCGTTTGCGCCGGCGTGCCTTATTTATCGTTCGGTCGATATCACATCGATACTTCAAAGAGAATTACAAACATTTTTTTTCGTACTTTTTTTTTCGTACCCATAGAGTACTTAACGTGTGATTTTTGATTCCTTGTACAAGGCCATTCTGGCCTCCGTTTTTCTTTCCGTTTGTGCCGGCGTGCCTTATTTATCGTTCTGGTCGATATCACATCAGTAATTCAAAGAGAATTGCAAACATTTTTTTTCGTACTTTTTTTCGTACCCATAGAGTACTTAATTGTGTGATTTTTGATTCCTTGTACAAGGCCATTCTGGCCTCCGTTTTGCTTGCCGTTTGCGCCGGCGTGCCTTATTTATCGTTCTGGTCGATATCACATCAGTACTTCAAAGAGAATTACAAACGTTTTATTTCGTACTTTTTTTCGTACCCATAGACTACCTAACGTGTGATATTTGATTCCTTGTACAAGGCCATTCGGCCTCCGTTTTGCTTGCCGTTTGCGCCGGCGTGCCTTATTTATCGTTCGGTCGATATCACATCGGTACTTCAAAGAGAATTACAAACGTTTTATTTCGTACTTTTTTTCGTACCCATAGACTACCTAACTCGTGTGATATTTGATTCCTTGTACAAGGCCATTCGCCTCCGTTTTTCTTTCCGTTTGCACCGGCGTGCCTTATTTATCGTTCGGTCGATATCACATCGGTACTTCAAAGAGAATTACAAAATTTTTTTTTTACTTTTTTTTGTACCCATAGAGTACTTAAATGTGTGATTTTTGATTCCTTGTACAAGGCCATTCTGGCCTCCGTTTTGCTTGCCGTTTGCGCCGGCGTGCCTTATTTATCGTTCTGGTCGATATCACATCAGTACTTCAAAGAGAATTACAAACGTTTTATTTCGTACTTTTTTTCGTACCCATAAACTACCTAACTGTGTGATATTTGATTCCTTGTACAAGGCCATTCTGGCCTCCGTTTTGCTTGCCGTTTGCGCCGGCGTGCCTTATTTATCGTTCTGGTCGATATCACATCAGTACTTCAAAGAGAATTACAAACATTTTTTTCGTACTTTTTTTTCGTACCCATAGAGTACTTAACTGTGTGATTTTTGATTCCTTGTACAAGGCCATTCTGGCCTCCGTTTTTCTTTCCGTTTGCACCGGCGTGCCTTATTTATCGTTCTGGTCGATATCACATCAGTAATTCAAAGAGAATTACAAACATTTTTTTCGTACTTTTTTTCGTACCCATAGAGTACTTAATTGTGTGATTTTTGATTCCTTGTACAAGTCCATTCGGCTCCGTTTTGCTTGCCGTTTGCGCCGGCGTGCCTTATTTATCGTTCGGTCGATATCACATCGGTACTTCAAAGAGAATTACAAATGTTTTATTTCGTACTTTTTTTCGTACCCATAGACTACCTAACGTGTGATATTTGATTCCTTGTACAAGGCCATTCGGCCTCCGTTTTGCTTGCCATTTGCGCCGGCGTGCCTTATTTATCGTTCGGTCGATATCACATCAGTACTTCAAAGAGAATTACAAACGTTTTATTTCGTACTTTTTTTTCGTACCCATAGAGTACTTAACTGGTGTGATTTTTGATTCCTTGTACAAGGCCATTCTGGCCTCCGTTTTTCTTTCCGTTTGCACCGGCGTGCCTTATTTATCGTTCTGGTCGATATCACATCAGTACTTCAAAGAGAATTACAAATGTTTTTTTTCGTACTTTTTTTCGTACCCATAGAGTACTTAACTGTGTGATTTTTGATTCCTTGTACAAGGCCATTCTGGCCTCCGTTTTTCTTGCGTTTGCGCCGGCGTGCCTTATTTATCGTTCGGTCGATATCACATCAGTACTTCAAAGAGAATTACAAACGTTTTATTTCGTACTTTTTTTCGTACCCATACACTACCTAACTGTGTGATATTTGATTCCTTGTACAAGGCCATTCGGCCTCCGTTTTGCTTGCCGTTTGCGCCGGCGTGCCTTATTTATCGTTCGGTCGATATCACATCGGTACTTCAAAGAGAATTACAAAATCATTTTTTTTCGTACTTTTTTTCGTACCCATAGAGTACTTAACTGCGTGTGATTTTTGATTCCTTGTACAAGGCCATTCGGCCTCCGTTTTTCTTTCCGTTTGCACCGGCGTGCCTTATTTATCGTTCGGTCGATATCACATCGGTACTTCAAAGAGAATTACAAATGTTTTTTTTCGTACTTTTTTTCGTACCCATAGAGTACTTAATCGTGTGATTTTTGATTCCTTGTACAAGGCCATTCGGCCTCCGTTTTGCTTGCCGTTTGCGCCGGCGTGCCTTATTTATCGTTCGGTCGATATCACATCAGTACTTCAAAGAGAATTACAAACGTTTTATTTCGTACTTTTTTTCGTAACCATAGACTACCTAACTGTGTGATATTTGATTCCTTGTACAAGGCCATTCTTGCCTCCGTTTTGCTTGCCGTTTGCGCCGGCGTGCCTTATTTATCGTTATGGTCGATATCACATCAGTACTTCAAAGAGAATTACAAACATTTTTTTTCGTACTTTTTTCGTACCCATAGAGTACTTAACGTGTGATTTTTGATTCCTTGTACAAGGCCATTCTGGCCTCCGTTTTTCTTTCCGTTTGCACCGGCGTGCCTTATTTATCGTTCTGGTCGATATAACATCAGTACTTCAAAGAGAATTACAAACGTTTTATTTCGTACTTTTTTTCGTACCCATAGACTACTTAACTCGTGTGATTTTTGATTCCTTGTACAAGGCCATTACGCCTCCGTTTTCTTTCCGTTTGCGCCGGCGTGCCTTATTTATCGTTCGGTCGATATCACATCGGTATTTCAAAGAGAATTACAAACATTTTTTTCGTACTTTTTTTCGTACCAATAGAGTACTTAACCGTGTGATTTTGATTCCTTGTACAAGGCCATTATGGTCTCCGTTTTGCTTGTCGTTTGCGCCGGCGTGCCTTATTTATCGTTCTGGTCGATATCACATCAGTACTTCAAAGAGAATTACAAACGTTTTATTTCGTACTTTGTTTCGTACCCATAGACTACCTAACTGTGTGATATTTGATTCCTTGTACAAGGCCATTCTGGCCTCCATTTTGCTTGCCGTTTGCGCCGGCGTGCCTTATTTATCGTTCTGGTCGATATCACATCAGTACTTCAAAGAGAATTACAAACATTTTTTTCGTACTTTTTTTCGTACCCATAGAGTACTTAACTGTGTGATTTTTGATTCCTTGTACAAGGCCATTCTGGCCTCCGTTTTTCTTGCCGTTTGTGCCGGCGTGCCTTATTTATCGTTCTGGTCGATATCACATCAGTAATTCAAAGAGAATTGCAAACATTTTTTTCGTACTTTTTTTCGTACCCATAGAGTACTTAATTGTGTGATTTTTGATTCCTTGTACAAGGCCATTCTGGCCTCCGTTTTGCTTGCCGTTTGCGCCGGCGTGCCTTATTTATCGTTCTGGTCGATATCACATCAGTACTTCAAAGAGAATTACAAACGTTTTATTTCGTACTTTTTTTTCGTACCCATAGAGTACTTAACTGTGTGATATTTGATTCCTTGTACAAGGCCATTCTGGCCTCCGTTTTTCTTTCCGTTTGCACCGGCGTGCCTTATTTATCGTTCTGGTCGATATATCAGTACTTCAAAGAGAATTACAAAAGTTTTTTTTTGTACTTTTTTTTGTACCCATAGAGTACTTAAATGTGTGATTTTTGATTCCTTGTACAAGGCCATTCTGGCCTCCGTTTTGCTTGCCGTTTGCGCCGGCGTCCCTTATTTATCGTTCTGGTCGATATCACATCAGTACTTCAAAGAGAATTACAAACGTTTTATTTCGTACTTTTTTTCGTACCCATAAATACTAACGTGTGATATTTGATTCCTTGTACAAGGCCATTCTAGCCTCCGTTTTGCTTGCCGTTTGCGCCGGCATGCCTTATTTATCGTTCTGGTCGATATCACATCAGTACTTCAAAGAGAATTATAAAAACATTTTTTCTCGTACTTTTTTTTCGTACCCATAGAGTACTTAACTGTGTGATTTTTGATTCCTTGTACAAGGCCATTCTGGCCTCCGTTTTTCTTTCCGTTTGCACCGGCGTGCCTTATTTATCGTTCTGGTCGATATCACATCAGTACTTCAAAGAGAATTACAAATGCTTTTTTTCGTACCCATAGAGTACTTAACTGTGTGATTTTTGATTCCTTGTACAAGTCCATTCTGGCTCCGTTTTGCTTGCCGTTTGTGCCGGCGTGCCTTATTTATCGTTCTGGTCGATATCACATCAGTACTTCAAAGAGAATTACAAATGTTTTATTTCGTACTTTTTTCGTACCCATAGACTACCTAACTGTGTGATATTTGATTCCTGGTACAAGGCCATTCTGGCCTCCGTTTTGCTTGCCATTTGCGCCGGCGTGCCTTATTTATCGTTCTGGTCGATATCACATCAGTACTACAAAGAGAATTACAAACGTTTTATTTCGTACTTTTTTTTCGTACCCATAGAGTACTTAACTGTGTGATATTTGATTCCTTGTACAAGGCCATTCTGGCCTCCGTTTTTCTTTCCGTTTGCACCGGCGTGCCTTATTTATCGTTCGGTCGATATCACATCGGTACTTCAAAGAGAATTACAAATGTTTTTTTTACTTACTTTTTTTCGTACCCATAGAGTACTTAACGTGTGATTTTTGATTCCTTGTACAAGGCTATTCGGCCTCCGTTTTTCTGTCGTTTGCGCCGGCGTGCCTTATTTATCGTTCTGGTCGATATCACATCAGTACTTCAAAGAGAATTACAAACGTTTTATTTCGTACTTTTTTTCGTACCCATACACTACCTAACTGTGTGATATTTGATTCCTTGTACAAGGCCATTCTGGCCTCCGTTTTGCTTGCCGTTTGCGCCGGCGTGCCTTATTTATCGTTCTGGTCGATATCACATCAGTACTTCAAAGAGAATTACAACCATTTTTTTTCGTACTTTTTTTCGTACCCATAGAGTACTTAACGTGATTTTTGATTCCTTGTACCAGCCATTCGGCCTCCGTTTTTCTTTCCGTTTGCACCGGCGTGCCTTATTTATCGTTCGGTCGATATCACATCAGTACTTCAAAGAGAATTACAAATGTTTTTTTTCGTACTTTTTTTCGTACCCATAGAGTACTTAACGTGTGATTTTTGATTCCTTGTACAAGGCCATTCTGGCCTCCGTTTTGCTTGCCGTTTGCGCCGGCGTGCCTTATTTATCGTTCTGGTCGATATCACATCAGTACTTCAAAGAGAATTACAAACGTTTTATTTCGTACTTTTTTTTCGTAACCATAGACTACCTAACTGTGTGATATTTGATTCCTTGTACAAGGCCATTCTGGCCTCCGTTTTGCTTGCCGTTTGCGCCGGCGTGCCTTATTTATCGTTCTGGTCGATATCACATCAGTACTTCAAAGAGAATTACAAACATTTTTTTTCGTACTTTTATTCGTACCCATAGAGTACTTAACTGTGTGATTTTTGATTCCTTGTACAAGGCCATTCTGGCCTCCGTTTTTCTTTCCGTTTGCACCGGCGTGCCTTATTTATCGTTCTGGTCGATATCACATCAGTACTTCAAAGAGAATTACAAACGTTTTATTTCGTACTTTTTTTCGTACCCATAGACTACCTAACTGTGTGATTTTTGATTCCTTGTACAAGGCCATTCTGCCCTCCGTTTTCTTTCCGTTTGCGCCGGCGTGCCTTATTTATCGTTCTGGTCGATATCACATCAGTACTTCAAAGAGAATTACAAACATTTTTTTTCGTACTTTTTTTCGTACCAATAGAGTACTTAACTGTGTGATTTTTGATTCCTTGTACAAGGCCATTATGGTCTCCGTTTTGCTTGTCGTTTGCGCCGGCGTGCCTTATTTATCGTTCTGGTCGATATCACATCAGTACTTCAAAGAGAATTACAAACGTTTTATTTCGTACTTTTTTCGTACCCATAGACTACCTAACTGTGTGATATTTGATTCCTTGTACAAGGCCATTCTGGCCTCCATTTTGCTTGCCGTTTGCGCCGGCGTGCCTTATTTATCGTTCTGGTCGATATCACATCAGTACTTCAAAGAGAATTACAAACATTTCTTTTCGTACTTTTTTTTCGTACCCATAGAGTACTTAACTGTGTGATTTTTGATTCCTTGTACAAGGCCATTCTGGCCTCCGTTTTTCTTGCCGTTTGTGCCGGCGTGCCTTATTTATCGTTCTGGTCGATATCACATCAGTAATTCAAAGAGAATTGCAAACATTTTTTTCGTACTTTTTTTCGTACCCATAGAGTACTTAATTGAGTGATTTTTGATTCCTTGTACAAGGCCATTCTGGCCTCCGTTTTGCTTGCCGTTTGCGCCGGCGTGCCTTATTTATCGTTATGGTCGATATCACATCAGTGCTTCAAAGAGAATTACAAACGTTTTATTTCGTACTTTTTTTCGTACCCATAGACTACCTAACTGTGTGATATTTGATTCCTTGTACAAGGCCATTCTGGCCTCCGTTTTGCTTGCCGTTTGCGACGGCGTGCCTTATTTATCGTCTGGTCGATATCACATCAGTACTTCAAAGAGAATTACAAACGTTTTATTTCGTACTTTTTTTCGTACCCATAGACTACCTAACTGTGTGATATTTGATTCCTTGTACAAGGCCATTCTGGCCTCCGTTTTTCTTTCCGTTTGCACCGGCGTGCCTTATTTATCGTTCTGGTCGATATCACATCAGTACTTCAAAGAGAATTACAAAAGTTTTTTTTCGTACTTTTTTTTCGTACCCATAGAGTACTTAAATGTGTGATTTTTGATTCCTTGTACAAGGCCATTCTGGCCTCCGTTTTGCTTGCCGTTTGCGCCGGCGTCCCTTATTTATCGTTCTGGTCGATATCACATCAGTACTTCAAAGAGAATTACAAACGTTTTATTTCGTACTTTTTTTCGTACCCATAAATACCTAACTGTGTGATATTTGATTCCTTGTACAAGGCCATTCTAGCCTCCGTTTTGCTTGCCGTTTGCGCCGGCATGCCTTATTTATCGTTCTGGTCGATATCACATCAGTACTTCAAAGAGAATTATAAAATCATTTTTTCTCGTACTTTTTTTTTCGTACCCATAGAGTACTTAACTGTGTGATTTTTGATTCCTTGTACAAGGCCATTCTGGCCTCCGTTTTTCTTTCCGTTTGCACCGGCGTGCCTTATTTATCGTTCTGGTCGATATCACATCAGTACTTCAAAGAGAATTACAAATGTTTTTTTTCGTACTTTTTTTCGTACCCATAGAGTACTTAACTGTGTGATTTTTGATTCCTTGTACAAGTCCATTCTGGCCTCCGTTTTGCTTGCCGTTTGTGCCGGCGTGCCTTATTTATCGTTCTGGTCGATATCACATCAGTACTTCAAAGAGAATTACAAATGTTTTATTTCGTACTTTTTTCGTACCCATAGACTACCTAACTGTGTGATATTTGATTCCTGGTACAAGGCCATTCTGGCCTCCGTTTTGCTTGCCATTTGCGCCGGCGTGCCTTATTTATCGTTACGGTCGATATCACATCAGTACTACAAAGAGAATTACAAACGTTTTATTTCGTACTTTTTTTCGTACCCATAGAGTACTTAACGTGTGATATTTGATTCCTTGTACAAGGCCATTCGGCCTCCGTTTTTCTTTCCGTTTGCACCGGCGTGCCTTATTTATCGTTCTGGTCGATATCACATCAGTACTTCAAAGAGAATTACAAATGTTTTTTTTCGTACTTTTTTTCGTACCCATAGAGTACTTAACTGTGTGATTTTTGATTCCTTGTACAAGGCTATTCGGCCTCCGTTTTGCCCGTCGTTTGCGCCGGCGTGCCTTATTTATCGTTCTGGTCGATATCACATCAGTACTTCAAAGAGAATTACAAACGTTTTATTTCGTACTTTTTTTCGTACCCATATACTACCTAACTGTGTGATATTTGATTCCTTGTACAAGGCCATTCTGGCCTCCGTTTTGCTTGCCGTTTGCGCCGGCGTGCCTTATTTATCGTTCTGGTCGATATCACATCAGTACTTCAAAGAGAATTACAACCATTTTTTTCGTACTTTTTTTCGTACCCATAGAGTACTTAACTGTGTGATTTTCGATTCCTTGTACCAGGCCATTCTGGCCTCCGTTTTTCTTTCCGTTTGCACCGGCGTGCCTTATTTATCGTTATGGTCGATATCACATCAGTACTTCAAAGAGAATTACAAATGTTTTTTTTCGTACTTTTTTTCGTACCCATAGAGTACTTAACTGTGTGATTTTTGATTCCTTGTACAAGGCCATTCTGGCCTCCGTTTTGCTTGCCGTTTGCGCCGGCGTGCCTTCTTTATCGTTCTGGTCGATATCACATCAGTACTTCAAAGAGAATTACAAACGTTTTATTTCATACTTTTTTTCGTACCCATAGACTACCTAACTGTGTGATATTTGATTCCTTGTACAAGGCCATTCTGGCCTCCGTTTTGCTTGCCGTTTGTGCCGGCGTGCCTTATTTATCGTTCTGGTCGATATCACATCAGTACTTCAAAGAGAATTACAAACATTTTTTTTCGTACTTTTTTTCGTACCCATAGAGTACTTAACTGTGTGATTTTTGATTCCTTGTACAAGGCCATTCTGGCCTCCGTTTTTCTTTCCGTTTACACCGGCGTGCCTTATTTATCGTTCTGGTCGATATCACATCAGTACTTCAAAGAGAATTACAAATGTTTTTTTTCGTACTTTTTTTCGTACCCATAGAGTACTTAACTGTGATTTTTGATTCCTTGTACAAGGCCATTCGGCCTCCGTTTTGCTAGCCGTTTGCGCCGGCGTGCCTTATTTATCGTTCGGTCGATATCACATCGGGAGAATTACTAACGTTTTATTTCGTACTTTTTTTTCGTACCCATAGAGTACTTAACCGTGTGATTTTTGATTCCTTGTACAAGGCCATTCTGGCCTCCGTTTTGCTAGCCGTTTGCGCCGGCGTGCCTTATTTATCGTTCTGGTCGATATCACATCAGTACTTCAAAGAGAATTACAAACGTTTTATTTCGTACTTTTTTTCGTACCCATAGACTACCTAACTGTGTGATATTTGATTCCTTGTACAAGGCCATTCTGGCCTCCGTTTTTCTTTCCGTTTACGCCGGCGTGCCTTATTTATCGTTCTGGTCGATATCACATCAGTACTTCAAAGAGAATTACAAACATTTTTTTTCGTACTTTTTTTCGTACCCATAGAGTACTTAACTGTGTGATTTTTGATTCCTTGTACAAGGCCATTCTGGCCACCGTTTTGCTTGCCGTTTGTGCCGGCGTGCCTTATTTTTCGTTCTGGTCGATATCACATCAGTAATTCAAAGACAATGGCAAACGTTTTTTTTCGTACTTTTTTCGTACCCATAGAGTACTTAACTTTGTGATATTTGATTCCTGGTACAAGGCCATTCTGGCCTCCGTTTTGCTTGCCATTTGCGCCGGCGTGCCTTATTTATCGTTCTGGTCGATATCACATCGGTACTTCAAAGAGAATTACAAACGTTTTATTTCGTACTTTTTTTCGTACCCATAGAGTCCTTAACTGCGTGTGATATTTGATTCCTTGTACAAGGCCATTCGGCCTCCGTTTTGCTCGCCGTTTGCACCGGCGTGCCTTATTTATCGTTCGGTCGATATCACATCGGTACTTCAAAGAGAATTACAAACTTTTTTTTTCGTACTTTTTTTCGTACCCATAGTAGTACAAATTGTGTGATTTTTGATTCCTTGTACAAGGCCATTCGGCCTCCGTTTTGCTTACCGTTTGTGCCGGCGTGCATTATTTATCGTTACGGTCGATATCACATCGTACTTCAAAGAGAATTACAAACGTTTTATTTCGTACTTTTTTTCGTACCCATAGACTACCTAACTTGTGTGATATTTGATTCCTTGTACAAGGCCATTCTGGCCTCCGTTTTGCTTACCGTTTGTGCCGGCGTGCCTTATTTATCGTTCTGGTCGATATCACATCAGTACTTCAAAGAGAATTACAAACGTTTTATTTCGTACTTTTTTTCGTACCCATAGACTACCTAACTGTGTGATATTTGATTCCTTGTACAAGGCCATTCTGGCCTCCGTTTTGCTTGCCGTTTGCGCCGGCGTGCCTTATTTATCGTTCTGGTTGATATCACATCAGTACTTCAAAGAGAATTACAAACATTTTTTTTCGTACTTTTTTTCGTACCCATAGAGTACTTAACTGTGTGATTTTTGATTCCTTGTACAAGGCCATTCTGGCCTCCGTTTTTCTTTCCGTTTGCACCGGCGTGCCTTATTTATTGTTCTGGTCGATATCACATCAGTACTTCAAACAGAATTACAAATGTTTTTTTTCGTACTTTTTTTCGTACCCATAGAGTACTTAACTGTGTGATTTTTGATTCCTTGTACAAGGCCATTCTAGCCTCCGTTTTGCTTGCCGTTTGCGCCGGCGTGCCTTATTTATCGTTCTGGTCGATATCACATCAGTACTTCAAAGAGAATTACAAACGTTTTATTTCGTACTTTTTTTCGTACCCATAGAATACCTAACGTGTGATATTTGATTCCTTGTACAAGGCCATTCTGGCCTCCGTTTTGCTTGCCGTTTGCGCCGGCGTGCCTTATTTATCGTTCTGGTCGATATCACATCAGTACTTCAAAGAGAATTACAAACATTTTTTTTTCGTACTTTTTTTTCGTACCCATAGAGTACTTAACTGTGTGATTTTTGATTCCTTGTACAAGGCCATTCTGGCCTCCGTTTTTCTTTCCGTTTGCACCGGCGTGCCTTATTTATCGTTCTGGTCGATATCACATCAGTACTTCAAAGAGAATTACAAAGTTTTTTTTCGTACTTTTTTTCGTACCCATAGAGTACTTAACTCGTGTTATTTTTGATTCCTTGTACAAGGCCATTCTGGCCTCCGTTTTGCTAGCCGTTAGCGCCGGCGTGCCTTATTTATCGTTCTGGTCGATATCACATCAGTACTTCGAAGAGAATTACAAACGTTTTATTTCATACTTTTTTTCGTACCCATAGACTCCCTAACTGTGTGATATTTGATTCCTTGTACAAGGCCATTCTGGCCTCCGTTTTTCTTTCCGTTTGCGCCGGCGTGCCTTATTTATCGTTCTGGTCGATATCACATCAGTACTTCAAAGAGAATTACAAACATTTTTTTTCGTACTTTTTTTCGTACCCATAGAGTACTTAATTGTGTGATTTTTGATTCCTTGTACAAGGCCATTTTGGCCTCCGTTTTGCTTGCCGTTTGTGCCGGCGTGCCTTATTTATCGTTCTGGTCGATATCACATCAGTAATTCAAAGAGAATTGCAAACGTTTTTTTTTCGTACTTTTTTCGTACCCATAGAGTACTTAACTGTGTGATATTTGATTCCTGGTACAAGGCCATTCTGGCCTCCGTTTTGCTTGCCATTTGCGCCGGCGTGCCTTATTTATCGTTACGGTCGATATCACATCGGTACTTCAAAGAGAATTACAAACGTTTTATTTCGTACTTTTTTTCGTACCCATAGAGTACTTAACTCGTGATACTTGATTCCTTGTACAAGGCCATTCGGCCTCCGTTTTGCTTGCCGTTTGCACCGGCGTGCCTTATTTATCGTTACGGTCGATATCACATCGGTACTTCAAAGAGAATTACAAACATTTTTTTTCGTACTTTTTTTCGTACCCATAGAGTACTTAATCGTGTGATTTTTGATTCCTTGTACAAGGTCATTCGGCCTCCGTTTTTCTTTCCGTTTGCACCGGCGTGCCTTATTTATCGTTCGGTCGATATCACATCGGTACTTCAAAGAGAATTACAAATGTTTTTTTTCGTACTTTTTTTCGTACCCATAGAGTACTTAACGTGTGATTTTTGATTCCTTGTACAAGGCCATTCGGCCTCCGTTTTGCTAGCCGTTTGCGCCGGCGTGCCTTATTTATCGTTACGGTCGATATCACATCGGTACTTCAAAGAGAATTACAAACGTTTTATTTCATACTTTTTTTCGTACCCATAGACTACCTAACTTGTGTGATATTTGATTCCTTGTACAAGGCCATTACGGCCTCCGTTTTTCTTTCCGTTTGCGCCGACGTGCCTTATTTATCGTTACGGTCGATATCACATCGGTACTTCAAAGAGAATTACAAACATTTTTTTTCGTACTTTTTTTCGTACCCATAGAGTACTTAACGTGTGATTTTTGATTCCTTGTACAAGGCCATTCTGGCCTCCGTTTTGCTTGCCGTTTGTGCCGGCGTGCCTTATTTATCGTTCTGGTCGATATCACATCAGTAATTCAAAGAGAATTGCAAACGTTTTTTTTTCGTACTTTTTTCGTACCCATAGAGTACTTAACTGTGTGATCTTTGATTCCTGGTACAAGGCCATTCTGGCCTCCGTTTTGCTTGCCGTTTGCGCCGGCGTGCCTTATTTATCGTTCGGTCGATATCACATCGGTACTTCAAAGAGAATTACAAACGTTTTATTTCGTACTTTTTTTCGTACCCATAGAGTACTTAACGTGTGATATTTGATTCCTTGTACAAGGCCATTCGAGCCTCCGTTTTGCTTGCCGTTTGCACCGGCGTGCCTTATTTATCGTTCGGTCGATATCACATCGGTACTTCAAAGAGAATTACAAATGTATTTTTTTCGTACTTTTTTTCGTACCCATAGAGTACTTAACCGTGTGATTTTTGATTCCTTGTACAAGGCCATTCGGCCTCCGTTTTGCTTGCCGTTTGCGCCGGCGTGCCTTATTTATCGTTCGGTCGATATCACATCAGTACTTCAAAGAGAATTACAAACGTTTTATTTCGTACTTTTTTTCGTACCCATAGACTACCTAACTGTGTGATATTTGATTCCTTGTACAAGGCCATTCTGGCCTCCGTTTTGTCTTTTCGTTTGCGCCGGCGTGCCTTATTTATCGTTCTGGTCGATATCACATCAGCACTTCAAAGAGAATTACAAACATTTTTTTTCGTACTTTTTTTCGTACCCATAGAGTACTTAACTGTGTGATTTTTGATTCCTTGTACAAGGCCATTCTGGCCTCCGTTTTGCTTGCCGTTTGTGCCGGCGTGCCTTATTTATCGTTCTGGTCGATATCACATCAGTAATTCAAAGAGAATTGCAAACGTTTTTTTTCGTACTTTTTTTCGTACACATAGAGTACTTAACTGTGTGATATTTGATTCCTTGTACAAGGCCATTCTGGCCTCCGTTTTGCTTGCCGTTTGGGCCGGCGTGCCTTATTTATCGTTCTGGTCGATATCACATCAGTACTTCAAAGAGAATTACAAACGTTTTATTTCGTACTTTTTTTCGTACCCATAGACTACCTAACTGTGTGATATTTGATTCCTTGTACAAGGCCATTCTGGCCTCCGTTTTGCTTGCCGTTTGCGCCGGCGTGCCTTATTTATCGTTCGGTCGATATCACATCGGTACTTCAAAGAGAATTACAAACATTTTTTTTCGTAGTTTTTTCGTACCCATAGAGTACTTAACTGTGTGATTTTTGATTCCTTGTACAAG
Organism: Gentiana straminea; assembly: GCA_036785695.1. Classification (NCBI taxonomy): domain Eukaryota; kingdom Viridiplantae; phylum Streptophyta; class Magnoliopsida; order Gentianales; family Gentianaceae; genus Gentiana; species Gentiana straminea. The sequence continues at coordinate 41,136 of JAVUPR010000120.1, read as the reverse complement.
GCCATTCTGGCCTCCGTTTTTCTTTCCGTTTGCACCGGCGTGCCTTATTTATCGTTATGGTCGATATCACATCAGTACTTCAAAGAGAACTACAAATGTTTTTTTCGTACTTTTTTTCGTACCCATAGAGTACTTAACTGTGTGATTTTTGATTCCTTGTACAAGGCTATTCTGGCCTCCGTTTTGCTTGTCGTTTGCGCCGGCGTGCCTTATTTATCGTTCGGTCGATATCACATCGGTACTTCAAAGAGAATTACAAACGTTTCATTTCGTACTTTTTTTCGTACCCATAGACTACTGACGCTGTGTGATTTTTGATTCCTTGTACAAGGCCATTCGGCCTCCGTTTTGCTTGCCGTTTGCGCCGGCGTGCCTTATTTATCGTTCGGTCGATATCACATCGGTACTTCAAAGAGAATTACAAATGTTTTGTTTCGTACTTTTTTTCGTACCCATAGACTACCTAACTTGTGTGATATTTGATTCCTTGTACATGGCCATTCTGGCCTCCGTTTTTCTTTCCGTTTGCGCCGGCGTGCCTTATTTATCGTTCTGGTCGATATCACATCAGTACTTCAAAGAGAATTACAAACATTTTTTTTCGTAATTTTTTCATACCCATAGAGTACTTAACTGTGTGATTTTTGATTCCTTGTACAAGCCATTCTGGCCTCCTATTTGCTTGCCGTTTGTGCCGGCGTGCCTTATTTATCGTTCTGGTCGATATCACATCAGTAATTCAAAGAGAATTGCAAGCATTTTTTTTCGTACTTTTTTTCGTACCCATAGAGTACTTAACTGTGTGATATTTGATTCCTTGTACAAGGCCATTACGGCCTCCGTTTTGCTTGCCGTTTGCGTCGGCGTGCCTTATTTATCGTTACGGTCGATATCACATCAGTACTTCAAAGAGAATTACAAACATTTTTTTTCATACTTTTTTTCGTACACATAGAGTACTTAACTGTGTGATTTTTGATTCCTTGTACAAGGCCATTCTGGCCTCCGTTTTTCTTTCCGTTTGCACCGGCGTGCCTTATTTATCGTTCTGGTCGATATCACATCAGTACTTCAAAGAGAATTACAAATGTTTTTTTTCGTACTTTTTTTCGTACCCATAGAGTACTTAACTGTGTGATTTTTGATTCCTTGTACAAGGCCATTCTGGCCTCCGTTTTGCTTGCCGTTTGCGCCGGCATGCCTTATTTATCGTTATGGTCGATATCACATCAGTACTTCAAAGAGAATTACAAATGTTTTATTTCGTACTTTTTTTCGTACCCATAGACTACCTAACTGTGTGATATTTGATTCCTTGTACATACAAGGCCATTCTGGCCTCCGTTTTTCTTTCTGTTTGCGCCGGCGTGCCTTATTTATCGTTCTGGTCGATAACACATCAGTACTTCAAAGAGAATTACAAACATATTTTTTCGTACTTTTTTTCGTACCCATAGAGTACTTAACTGTGTGATTTTTGATTCCTTGTACAAGGCCATTCTGGCCTCCGTTTTGCTTGCCGTTTGTGCCGGCGTGCCTTATTTTTCGTTACGGTCGATATCACATCAGTAATTCAAAGAGAATTGCAAACGTTTTTTTCGTACTTTATTTCGTACCCATAGAGTACTTAACTGTGAAATTCCTTGTACAAGGCCATTCTGGCCTCCGTTTTGCTTGCCGTTTGCGCCGGCGTGCCTTATTTATCGTTCTGGTCGATATCACATCAGTACTTCAAAGAGAATTACAAACGTTTTATTTCGTACTTTTTTTCATACCCATAGACTACCTAACTGTGTGATATTTGATTCCTTGTACAAGGCCATTCTGGCCTCCGTTTTGCTTGCCGTTTGCGCCGGCATGCCTTATTTATCGTTCTGGTCCATATCACATCAGTACTTCAAAGGGAATTACAAACATTTTTTTTCGTACTTTTTTTCGTACCCAAAGAGTACTTAACTGTGTGATTTTTGATTCCTTGTACAAGGCCATTCTGGCCTCCGTTTTTCTTTCCGTTTGCACCGGCGTGCCTTATTTATCGTTCTGGTCGATATCACATCAGTACTTCAAAGAGAATTACAAATGTTTTTTTTCGTACTTTTTTTCGTACCCATAGAGTACTTAACTCGTGTGATTTTTAATTCCTTGTACAAGGCCATTCGGCCTCCGTTTTGCTTGCCGTTTGCGCCGGCGTGCCTTATTTAACGTTCTGGTCGATATCACATCAGTACTTCAAAGAGAATTACAAACGTTTTATTTCGTACTTTTTTTCGTACCCATAGACTACCTAACATTGTGATATTTGATTCCTTGTACAAGGCCATTCTGTCCTCCGTTTTCTTGCCGTTTTCGCCGGCGGGCCTTATTTATCGTTCTGGTCGATATCACATCAGTACTTCAAAGAGAATTACAAACATTTTTTTTCGTACTTTTTTTCGTACCCATAGAGTACAACTGTGTGATTTTTGATTCCTTGTACAAGGCCATTCTGGCCTCCGTTTTTCTTTCCGTTTGCACCGGCGTGCCTTATTTATCGTTACGGTCGATATCACATCGGTACTTCATTACAATTTTTTTTTTCGTACTTTTTTTCGTACCCATAGAGTACTTAACGTGTGATTTTTGATTCCTTGTACAAGGCCATTCTGGCCTCCGTTTTTCTTTCCGTTTGCACCGGCGTGCCTTATTTATCGTTCTGATCGATATCACATCAGTACTTCAAAGAGAATTACAAATGTTTTTTTCGTACTTTTTTTCGTACCCATAGAGTACTTAACTGTGTGATTTTTGATTCCTTGTACAAGGCCATTCTGGCCTCCGTTTTGCTTGCCGTTTGTGCCGGCGTGCCTTATTAATCGTTCTGGTCGATATCACATCCGTACTTCAAAGAGAATTACAAACGTTTTATTTAGTACTTTTTTTCGTACCCATAGACTACCTAACTGTGTGATTTTTGATTCCTTGTACAAGGCCATTCTGGCCTCCGTTTTGCTTGCCGTTTCCGCCGGCGTGCCTTATTTATCGTTCGGTCGATATCACATCGGTACTTCAAAGAGAATTACAAACGTTTTATTTCGTACTTTTTTTCGTACCCATAGAGTACTTAACGTGTGTGATATTTGATTCCTTGTACAAGGCCATTCGAGCCTCCGTTTTGATTGCCGTTTGCACCGGCGTGCCTTATTTATCGTTCTGGTCGATATCACATCAGTACTTCAAAGAGAATTACAAATGTATTTTTTTCGTACTTTTTTTCGTACCCATAGAGTACTTAACGTGTGATTTTTGATTCCTTGTACAAGGCCATTCGGCCTCCGTTTTGCTTGCCGTTTGCGCCGGCGTGCCTTATTTATCGTTCGGTCGATATCACATCGGTACTTCAAAGAGAATTACAAACGTTTTATTTCGTACTTTTTTTCGTACCCATAGACTACCTAATCGTGTGATATTTGATTCCTTGTACAAGGCCATTCGGCCTCCGTTTTGTCTTTTCGTTTGCGCCGGCGTGCCTTATTTATCGTTCGGTCGATATCACATCAAGCACTTCAAAGAGAATTACAAACATTTTTTTCGTACTTTTTTCCGTACCCATAGAGTACTTAACTCGTGTGATTTTTGATTCCTTGTACAAGGCCATTCTGGCCTCCGTTTTGCTTACCGTTTGTGCCGGCGTGCCTTATTTATCGTTCTGGTCGATATCACATCAGTAATTCAAAGAGAATTGCAAACGTTTTTTTTCGTACTTTTTTTCGTACACATAGAGTACTTAACTCGTGTGATATTTGATTCCTTGTACAAGGCCATTCGGCCTCCGTTTTGCTTGCCGTTTGGGCCGGCGTGCCTTATTTATCGTTCGGTCGATATCACATCGATACTTCAAAGAGAATTACAAACGTTTTATTTCGTACTTTTTTTCGTACCCATAGACTACCTAACGTGTGATATTTGATTCCTTGTACAAGGCCATTCGCCTCCGTTTTGCTTGCCGTTTGCGCCGGCGTGCCTTATTTATCGTTACGGTCGATATCACATCGGTACTTCAAAGAGAATTACAAACATTTTTTTTCGTAGTTTTTTTCGTACCCATAGAGTACTTAACTCTGTGATTTTTGATTCCTTGTACAAGGCCATTCGGCCTCCGTTTTTCTTTCCGTTTGCACCGGCGTGCCTTATTTATCGTTCGGTCGATATCACATCAGTACTTCAAAGAGAATTACAAACGTTTTATTTCGTACTTTTTTTCGTACCCATAGACTACCTAGCTTGTGTGATATTTGATTCCTTGTACATACAAGGCCATTCGGCCTCCGTTTTTCTTTCGTTTGCGCCGGCGTGCCTTATTTATCGTTACGGTCGATAACACATCAGTACTTCAAAGAGAATTACAAACATATTTTTTCGTACTTTTTTTCGTACCCATAGAGTACTTAACTGTGTGATTTTTGATTCCTTGTACAAGGCCATTCTGGCCTCCGTTTTGCTTGCCGTTTGTGCCGGCGTGCCTTATTTTTCGTTCTGGTCGATATCACATCAGTAATTCAAAGAGAATTGCAAACGTTTTTTTCGTACTTTATTTCGTACCCATAGAGTACTTAACTGTGAAATTCCTTGTACAAGGCCATTCTGGCCTCCGTTTTGCTTGCCGTTTGCGCCGGCGTGCCTTATTTATCGTTCCGGTCGATATCACATCGGTACTTCAAAGAGAATTACAAACGTTTTATTTCGTACTTTTTTTCGTACCCATAGACTACCTAACGTGTGATATTTGATTCCTTGTACAAGGCCATTACGGCCTCCGTTTTGCTTGCCGTTTGCGCCGGCATGCCTTATTTATCGTTCGGTCCATATCACATCAGTACTTCAAAGGGAATTACAAACATTTTTTTTCGTACTTTTTTTCGTACCCAAAGAGTACTTAACTGTGTGATTTTTGATTCCTTGTACAAGGCCATTCTGGCCTCCGTTTTTCTTTCCGTTTGCACCGGCGTGCCTTATTTATCGTTCGGTCGATATCACATCGGTACTTCAAAGAGAATTACAAATGTTTTTTTTCGTACTTTTTTTCGTACCCATAGAGTACTTAACTCGTGTGATTTTTAATTCCTTGTAACGTACAAGGCCATTCGGCCTCCGTTTTGCTTGCCGTTTGCACCGGCGTGCCTTATTTATCGTTACGGTCGATATCACATCCGTACTTCAAAGAGAATTACAAACGTTTTATTTAGTACTTTTTTTCGTACCCATAGACTACTAACTTGTGTGATTTTTGATTCCTTGTACAAGGCCATTCGGCCTCCGTTTTGCTTGCCGTTTCCGCGGCGTGCCTTATTTATCGTTACGGTCGATATCACATCGGTACTTCAAAGAGAATTACAAACGTTTTATTTCGTACTTTTTTTCGTACCCATAGAGTACTTAACGTGTGATATTTGATTCCTTGTACAAGGCCATTCGGCCTCCGTTTTGATTGCCGTTTGCACCGGCGTGCCTTATTTATCGTTACGGTCGATATCACATCGGTACTTCAAAGAGAATTACAAATGTATTTTTTTCGTACTTTTTTTCGTACCCATAGAGTACTTAACGTGTGATTTTTGATTCCTTGTACAAGGCCATTCGGCCTCCGTTTTGCTTGCCGTTTGCGCCGGCGTGCCTTATTTATCGTTACGGTCGATATCACATCGGTACTTCAAAGAGAATTACAAACGTTTTATTTCGTACTTTTTTTCGTACCCATAGACTACCTAACGTGTGATATTTGATTCCTTGTACAAGGCCATTCGGCCTCCGTTTTGTCTTTTCGTTTGCGCCGGCGTGCCTTATTTATCGTTACGGTCGATATCACATCGGCACTTCAAAGAGAATTACAAACATTTTTTTTCGTACTTTTTTTCGTACCCATAGAGTACTTAACTTGTGTGATTTTTGATTCCTTGTACAAGGCCATTCGGCCTCCGTTTTGCTTGCCGTTTGTGCCGGCGTGCCTTATTTATCGTTACGGTCGATATCACATCGGTAATTCAAAGAGAATTGCAAACGTTTTTTTTTTTGTACTTTTTTTCGTACACATAGAGTACTTAACGTGTGATATTTGATTCCTTGTACAAGGCCATTCGGGCCTCCGTTTTGCTTGCCGTTTGGGCCGGCGTGCCTTATTTATCGTTCGGTCGATATCACATCGGTACTTCAAAGAGAATTACAAACGTTTTATTTCGTACTTTTTTTCGTACCCATAGACTACTGGCGTGTGATATTTGATTCCTTGTACAAGGCCATTCGGCCTCCGTTTTGCTTGCCGTTTGCGCCGGCGTGCCTTATTTATCGTTACGGTCGATATCACATCAGTACTTCAAAGAGAATTACAAACATTTTTTTTCGTAGTTTTTTTCGTACCCATAGAGTACTTAATTGTGTGATTTTTGATTCCTTGTACAAGGCCATTCTGGCCTCCGTTTTTCTTTCCGTTTGCACCGGCGTGCCTTATTTATCGTTCTGGTCGATATCACATCAGTACTTCAAAGAGAATTACAAACGTTTTATTTCGTACTTTTTTTCGTACCCATAGACTACCTAACTGTGTGATATTTGATTCCTTGTACATACAAGGCCATTCTGGCCTCCGTTTTTCTTTCTGTTTGCGCCGGCGTGCCTTATTTATCGTTCTGGTCGATAACACATCAGTACTTCAAAGAGAATTACAAACATATTTTTTCGTACTTTTTTTCGTACCCATAGAGTACTTAATCGTGTGATTTTTGATTCCTTGTACAAGGCCATTCGGCCTCCGTTTTGCTTGCCGTTTGTGCCGGCGTGCCTTATTTTTCGTTCGGTCGATATCACATCGGTAATTCAAAGAGAATTGCAAACGTTTTTTTTCGTACTTTATTTCGTACCCATAGAGTACTTAACCGTGAAATTCCTTGTACAAGGCCATTCGGCCTCCGTTTTGCTTGCCGTTTGCGCCGGCGTGCCTTATTTATCGTTACGGTCGATATCACATCGGTACTTCAAAGAGAATTACAAACGTTTTATTTCGTACTTTTTTTCGTACCCATAGACTACCTAACTGTGTGATATTTGATTCCTTGTACAAGGCCATTTTGGCCTCCGTTTTGCTTGCCGTTTGCGCGGCATGCCTTATTTATCGTTCGGTCCATATCACATCGGTACTTCAAAGGGAATTACAAACATTTTTTTTCGTACTTTTTTTCGTACCCAAAGAGTACTTAAGCGTGTGATTTTTGATTCCTTGTACAAGGCCATTCTGGCCTCCGTTTTTCTTTCCGTTTGCACCGGCGTGCCTTATTTATCGTTCTGGTCGATATCACATCAGTACTTCAAAGAGAATTACAAATGTTTTTTTTTCGTACTTTTTTTCATACCCATAGAGTACTTAACTGTGTGATTTTTGATTCCTTGTACAAGTCAATTCTGGCCTCCGTTTTGCTTGCCGTTTGTGCCGGCGTGCCTTATTTATCGTTCTGGTCGATATCACATCCGTACTTCAAAGAGAATTACAAACGTTTTATTTAGTACTTTTTTTCGTACCCATAGACTACCTAACTGTGTGATTTTTGATTCCTTGTACAAGGCCATTCGGCCTCCGTTTTGCTTGCCGTTTCCGCCGGCGTGCCTTATTTATCGTTCTGGTCGATATCACATCAGTACTTCAAAGAGAATTACAAACGTTTTATTTCGTACTTTTTTTCGTACCCATAGAGTACTTAACTGTGTGATATTTGATTCCTTGTACAAGGCCATTCAGGCCTCCGTTTTGATTGCCGTTTGCACCGGCGTGCCTTATTTATCGTTCTGGTCGATATCACATCAGTACTTCAAAGAGAATTACAAATGTATTTTTTTCGTACTTTTTTTCGTACCCATAGAGTACTTAACGTGTGATTTTTGATTCCTTGTACAAGGCCATTCGGCCTCCGTTTTGCTTGCCGTTTGCGCCGGCGTGCCTTATTTATCGTTCGGTCGATATCACATCGGTACTTCAAAGAGAATTACAAACGTTTTATTTCGTACTTTTTTTCGTACCCAAAGACTACTAACTGTGTGATATTTGATTCCTTGTACAAGGCCATTCTGGCCTCCCTTTTGTCTTTTCGTTTGCGCCGGCGTGCCTTATTTATCGTTACGGTCGATATCACATCGGCACTTCAAAGAGAATTACAAACATTTTTTTTCGTACTTTTTTTCGTACCCATAGAGTACTTAACTCGTGTGATTTTTGATTCCTTGTACAAGGCCATTACGCCTCCGTTTTGCTTGTCGTTTGTGCCGGCGTGCCTTATTTATCGTTACGGTCGATATCACATCGGTACTTCAAAGAGAATTACAAACGTTTTATTTCGTACTTTTTTTCGTACCCATAGACTACCTAACGTGTGATATTTGATTCATTGTACAAGGCCATTCGGCCTCCGTTTTGCTTGCCGTTTGCGCCGGCGTGCCTTATTTATCGTTACGGTCGATATCACATCGGTACTTCAAAGAGAATTACAAACATTTTTTTTCGTAGTTTTTTTCGTACCCATAGAGTACTTAACGTGTGATTTTTGATTCCTTGTACAAGGCCATTCGGCCTCCGTTTTTCTTTCCGTTTGCACCGGCGTGCCTTATTTATCGTTAAGGTCGATATCACATCGGTACTTCAAAGAGAATTACAAATGTTTTTTTCGTACTTTTTTTTTTCGTACCCATAGAGTACTTAACGTGTGATTTTTGATTCCTTGTACAAGGCTATTCGGCCTCCGTTTTGCTTGTCGTTTGCGCCGGCGTGCCTTATTTATCGTTCGCTCGATATCACATCGGTACTTCAAAGAGAATTACAAACGTTTCATTTCGTACTTTTTTTCGTACCCATAGACTACTAACTGTGATTTTTGATTCCTTGTACAAGGCCATTCGGCCTCCGTTTTGCTTGCCGTTTGCGCCGGCGTGCCTTATTTATCGTTCCGGTCGATATCACATCAGTACTTCAAAGAGAATTACAAATGTTTTATTTCGTACTTTTTTTCGTACCCATAGACTACCTAACTGTGTGATATTTGATTCCTTGTACATGGCCATTCTGGCCTCCGTTTTTCTTTCCGTTTGCGCCGGCGTGCCTTATTTATCGTTCTGGTCGATATCACATCAGTACTTCAAAGAGAATTACAAACATTTTTTTTCGTAATTTTTTCGTACCCATAGAGTACTTAACTGTGTGATTTTTGATTCCTTGTACAAGCCATTCTGGCCTCCATTTTGCTTGCCGTTTGTGCCGGCGTGCCTTATTTATCGTTCTGGTCGATATCACATCAGTAATTCAAAGAGAATTGCAAACCTTTTTTTTCGTACTTTTTTTCGTACCCATAGAGTACTTAGCTGTGTGATATTTGATTCCTTGTACAAGGCCATTCTGGCCTCCGTTTTGCTTGCCGTTTGCGTCGGCGTGCCTTATTTATCGTTCCGGTCGATATCACATCAGTACTTCAAAGAGAATTACAAACGTTTTATTTCGTACTTTTTTTCGTACCCATAGACTACCTAACTGTGTGATATTTGATTCCTTGTACATGGCCATTCTGGCCTCCGTTTTGCTTGCCGTTTGTTCCGGCGTGCCTTATTTATCGTTCTGGTCGATATCACATCAGTAATTCAAAGAGAATTGCAAACATTTTTTTTCGTACTTTTTTTCGTACCCATAGAGTACTTAGCTGTGTGATATTTGATTCCTTGTACAAGGCCATTCTGGCCTCCGTTTTGCTTGCCGTTTGCGTCGGTGTGCCTTATTTATCGTTACGGTCGATATCACATCAGTACTTCAAAGAGAATTACAAACATTTTTTTTCATACTTTTTTTCGTACACATAGAGTACTTAACTGTGTGATTTTTGATTCCTTGTACAAGGCCATTCTGGCCTCCGTTTTTCTTTCCGTTTGCACCGGCGTGCCTTATTTATCGTTACGGTCGATATCACATCGGTACTTCAAAGAGAATTACAAATGTTTTTTTTCGTACTTTTTTTCGTACCCATAGAGTACTTAACGTGTGATTTTTGATTCCTTGTACAAGGCCATTCGGCCTCCGTTTTGCTTGCCGTTTGCGCCGGCATGCCTTATTTATCGTTGGTCGATATCACATCGGTACTTCAAAGAGAATTACAAACGTTTTATTTCGTACTTTTTTTCGTACCCACAGACTACCTAACTGTGTGATATTTGATTCCTTGTACATACAAGGCCATTCTGGCCTCCGTTTTTCTTTCTGTTTGCCGCGCGTGCCTTATTTATCGTTCTGGTCGATAACACATCAGTACTTCAAAGAGAATTACAAACATATTTTTTCGTACTTTTTTTCGTACCCATAGAGTACTTAAGCGTGTGATTTTTGATTCCTTGTACAAGGCCATTACGGCCTCCGTTTTGCTTGCCGTTTGTGCCGGCGTGCCTTATTTTTCGTTACGGTCGATATCACATCAGTAATTCAAAGAGAATCGCAAACGTTTTTTTCGTACTTTATTTCGTACCCATAGAGTACTTAACTGTGAAATTCCTTGTACAAGGCCATTCTGGCCTCCGTTTTGCTTGCCGTTTGCGCCGGCGTGCCTTATTTATCGTTACGGTCGATATCACATCGGTACTTCAAAGAGAATTACAAACGTTTTATTTCGTACTTTTTTTCGTACCCATAGACTACTAATCGTGTGATATTTGATTCCTTGTACAAGGCCATTCGGCCTCCGTTTTGCTTGCCGTTTGCGCCGGCATGCCTTATTTATCGTTACGGTCCATATCACATCGGTACTTCAAAGGGAATTACAAACATTTTTTTTCGTACTTTTTTTCGTACCCAAAGAGTACTTAATCGTGTGATTTTTGATTCCTTGTACAAGGCCATTCGGCCTCCGTTTTTCTTTCCGTTTGCACCGGCGTGCCTTATTTATCGTTACGGTCGATATCACATCGGTACTTCATAGAGAATTACAAATGTTTTTTTTCGTACTTTTTTTCGTACCCATAGAGTACTTAACGTGTGATTTTTAATTCCTTGTACAAGGCCATTCGGCCTCCGTTTTGCTTGCCGTTTGCGCCGGCGTGCCTTATTTAACGTTCTGGTCGATATCACATCAGTACTTCAAAGAGAATTACAAACGTTTTATTTCGTACTTTTTTTCGTACCCATAGACTACCTAACATTGTGATATTTGATTCCTTGTACAAGGCCATTCTGTCCTCCGTTTTCTTGCCGTTTTCGCCGGCGGGCCTTATTTATCGTTACGGTCGATATCACATCAGTACTTCAAAGAGAATTACAAACATTTTTTTTCGTACTTTTTTTCGTACCCATAGAGTACAACTGTGTGATTTTTGATTCCTTGTACAAGGCCATTCTGGCCTCCGTTTTTCTTTCCGTTTGCACCGGCGTGCCTTATTTATCGTTCTGGTCGATATCACATCAGTACTTCATTACAATTTTTTTTTCGTACTTTTTTTCGTACCCATAGAGTACTTAACTGTGTGATTTTTGATTCCTTGTACAAGGCCATTCTGACCTCCGTTTTTCTTTCCGTTTGCACCGGCGTGCCTTATTTATCGTTACGGTCGATATCACATCGGTACTTCAAAGAGAATTACAAATGTTTTTTTCGTACTTTTTTTCGTACCCATAGAGTACTTAGCGTGTGATTTTGATTCCTTGTACAAGGCCATTCGGCCTCCGTTTTGCTTGCCGTTTGTGCCGGCGTGCCTTATTTATCGTTACGGTCGATATCACTTCCGTAGTTCAAAGAGAATTACAAACGTTTTATTTAATACTTTTTTTCGTACCCATAGACTACTTAACCGTGTGATTTTTGATTCCTTGTACAAGGCCATTACGGCCTCCGTTTTGCTTGCCGTTTCCGCCGGCGTGCCTTATTTATCGTTACGGTCGATATCACATCGGTACTTCAAAGAGAATTACAAACGTTTTATTTCGTACTTTTTTTCGTACCCATAGACTACTAACCGTGTGATATTTGATTCCTTGTACAAGGCCATTCGGCCTCCGTTTTTCTTTCCGTTTGCGCCGGCGTGCCTTATTTATCGTTCTGGTCGATATCACATCAGTACTTCAAAGAGAATTACAAACATTTTTTTTCGTACTTTTTTCCGTACCCATAGAGTACTTAACTGTGTGATTTTGATTCCTTGTACAAGGCCATTCTGGCCACCGTTTTGCTTGCTATTTGTGCCGGCATGCCTTATTTATCGTTTTGGTCGATATCACATCAGTAATTCAAAGAGAATTGCAAACGTTTTTTTTCGTACCCATAGAGTACTTAACTGTGTGATATTTGATTCCTTGTAAAAGGCCATTCTGGCCTCCGTTTTGCTTGCCGTTTGCGCCGACGTGCCTTATTTATCGTTCTGGTCGATATCACATCAGTACTTCAAAGAGAATTACAAACGTTTTATTTCGTACTTTTTTTCGTACCCATAGACTACTAGCGTGTGATATTTGATTCCTTGTACAAGGTCATTACGGCTCCGTTTTGCTTGCCGTTTGCGCCGGCGTGCCTTATTTATCGTTACGGTCGATATCACATCGGTACTTCAAAGAGAATTACAAACGTTTTTTTTTCGTACTTTTTTTCGTACCCATCGAGTACTTAGCGTGTGATTTTTGATTCCTTGTACAAGGCCATTCGGCCTCCGTTTTGTTTGCCGTTTGCGCCGGCGTGCCTTATTTATCGTTACGGTCGATATCACATCGGTACTTCAAAAGAATTACAAACGTTTTATTTCGTACTTTTTTTCGTACCCATAGACTACTAAGCGTGTGATATTTGATTCCTTGTACAAGGCCATTACGGCCTCCGTTTTCTTGCCGTTTGCGCCGGCGTGCCTTATTTATCGTTACGGTCGATATCACATCGGTACTTCAAAGAGAATTACAAACATTTTTTTTTCGTACTTTTTTTCGTACCCATAGAGTACTTAACGTGTGATTTTTGATTCCTTGTACAAGGCCATTCGGCCTCCGTTTTTCTTTCCGTTTGCACCGGCGTGCCGTATTTATCGTTACGGTCGATATCACATCAGTACTTCAAAGAGAATTACAAATTTTTTTTTCGTACTTTTTTTCGTACCCATAGAGTACTTAACGTGTGATTTTGATTCCTTGTACAAGGCCATTCGGCCTCCGTTTTGCTTGCCGTTTGCGCCGGCGTGCCTTATTTATCGTTACGGTCGATATCACATCGGTACTTCAAAGAGAATTACAAACATTTTTTTTCGTACTTTTTTTTCGTACCCATAGAGTACTTAACGTGTGATTTTTGATTCCTTGTACAAGGCCATTCGGCCTCCGTTTTGCTTGCCGTTTGTGCCGGCGTGCCTTATTTATCGTTACGGTCGATATCACATCGGTAATTCAAAGAGAATTGCAAACGTTTTTTTTTTCGTACTTTTTTTCGTACCCATAGAGTACTTAGCGTGTGATATTTGATTCCTTGTACAAGGCCATTACGGCCTCCGTTTTGCTTGCCGTTTGCGCCGGCGTGCCTTATTTATCGTTACGGTCGATATCACATCGGTACTTCAAAGAGAATTACAAACGTTTTACTTTGTACTTTTTTTCGTACCCATAGACTACTAACTGTGTGATATTTGATTCCTTGTACAAGGCCATTCGGCCTCCGTTTTGCTTGCCGTTTGCGCCGGCGTGCCTTATTTATCGTTACGGTCGATATCACATCGGTACTTCAAAGAGAATTACAAACATTTTTTTTTCGTACTTTTTTTCGTACCCATAGAGTACTTAGCTGTGTGATATTTGATTCCTTGTACAAGGCCATTACGGCCTCCGTTTTTCTTTCCGTTTGCACCGGCGTGCCTTATTTATCGTTACGGTCGATATCACATCGGTACTTCAAAGAGAATTACAAACGTTTTTTTTCGTACTTTTTTTCGTACCCATAGAGTACTTAACTTGTGTGATATTTGATTCCTTGTACAAGGCCATTACGGCCTCCGTTTTGCTTGCCGTTTGCGCCGGCGTGCCTTATTTATCGTTACGGTCGATATCACATCGGTACTTCAAAGAGAATTACAAACATTTTTTTTCGTACTTTTTTTCGTACCCATAGAGTACTTAAGCGTGTGATTTTTGATTCCTTGTACAAGGCCATTACGGCCTCCGTTTTTCTTTCCGTTTGCACCGGCGTGCCTTATTTATCGTTACGGTCGATATCACATCGGTACTTCAAAGAGAATTACAAATGTTTTTTTTCGTACTTTTTTTCGTACCCATAGAGTACTTAAGCGTGTGATTTTTGATTCCTTGTACAAGGCCATTCGGCCTCCGTTTTGCTTGCCGTTTGCGCCGGCGTGCCTTATTTATCGTTACGGTCGATATCACATCGGTACTTCAAAGAGAATTACAAACATTTTTTTTCGTACTTTTTTTCGTACCCGTAGAGTACTTAGCTGTGTGATTTTTGATTCCTTGTACAAGGCCATTCGGCCTCCGTTTTGCTTGCCGTTTGCGCCGGCGTGCCTTATTTATCGTTACGGTCGATATCACATCGGTACTTCAAAGAGAATTACAAACGTTTTTTTTCGTACTTTTTTTCGTACCCATAGAGTACTTAGCGTGTGATATTTGATTCCTTGTACAAGGCCATTCGGCCTCCGTTTTGCTGCCGTTTGCGCCGGCGTGCCTTATTTATCGTTACGGTCGATATCACATCGGTACTTCAAAGAGAATTACAAACGTTTTACTTTCGTACTTTTTTTCGTACCCATAGAGTACTTAACTGTGTGATATTTGATTCCTTGTACAAGGCCATTACGGCCTCCGTTTTGCTTGCCGTTTGCGCCGGCGTGCCTTATTTATCGTTACGGTCGATATCACATCGGTACTTCAAAGAGAATTACAAACATTTTTTTTCGTACTTTTTTTTTCGTACCCATAGAGTACTTAAGCGTGTGATATTTGATTCCTTGTACAAGGCCATTACGGCCTCCGTTTTGCTTGCCGTTTGCGCCGGCGTGCCTTATTTATCGTTACGGTCGATATCACATCGGTACTTCAAAGAGAATTACAAACGTTTTATTTCGTACTTTTTTTCGTACCCATAGAGTACTTAGCTTGTGTGATATTTGATTCCTTGTACAAGGCCATTCGGCCTCCGTTTTGCTTTGCCGTTTGCGCCGGCGTGCCTTATTTATCGTTACGGTCGATATCACATCGGTACTTCAAAGAGAATTACAAACATTTTTTTTCGTACTTTTTTTCGTACCCATAGAGTACTACTAGCGTGTGATTTTTGATTCCTTGTACAAGGCCATTACGGCCTCCGTTTTTCTTTCCGTTTGCACCGGCGTGCCTTATTTATCGTTACGGTCGATATCACATCGGTACTTCAAAGAGAATTACAAATGTTTTTTTTCGTACTTTTTTTCGTACCCATAGAGTACTTAGCGTGTGATATTTGATTCCTTGTACAAGGCCATTCGGCCTCCGTTTTGCTTGCCGTTTGCGCCGGCGTGCCTTATTTATCGTTACGGTCGATATCACATCGGTACTTCAAAGAGAATTACAAACATTTTTTTCGTACTTTTTTTCGTACCCATAGAGTACTTAAGCGTGTGATTTTTGATTCCTTGTACAAGGCCATTCGGCCTCCGTTTTTCTTTCCGTTTGCACCGGCGTGCCTTATTTATCGTTACGGTCGATATCACATCGGTACTTCAAAGAGAATTACAAACGTTTTTTTTCGTACTTTTTTTCGTACCCATAGAGTACTTAAGCGTGTGATATTTGATTCCTTGTACAAGGCCATTCGGCCTCCGTTTTTCTTTCCGTTTGCGCCGGCGTGCCTTATTTATCGTTACGGTCGATATCACATCGGTACTTCAAAGAGAATTACAAACATTTTTTTTCGTACTTTTTTTCGTACCCATAGAGTACTTAGCGTGTGATTTTGATTCCTTGTACAAGGCCATTACGGCCTCCGTTTTGCTTGCCGTTTGCGCCGGCGTGCCTTATTTATCGTTACGGTCGATATCACATCGGTACTTCAAAGAGAATTACAAACGTTTTTTTTCGTACTTTTTTTCGTACCCATAGAGTACTTAAGCGTGTGATATTTGATTCCTTGTACAAGGCCATTACGGCCTCCGTTTTGCTTGCCGTTTGCGCCGGCGTGCCTTATTTATCGTTACGGTCGATATCACATCGGTACTTCAAAGAGAATTACAAACGTTTTTTTTCGTACTTTTTTTCGTACCCATAGAGTACTTAGCGTGTGATATTTGATTCCTTGTACAAGGCCATTACGGCCTCCGTTTTGCTTGCCGTTTGCGCCGGCGTGCCTTATTTATCGTTACGGTCGATATCACATCGGTACTTCAAAGAGAATTACAAACGTTTTTTTTCGTACTTTTTTTCGTACCCATAGAGTACTTAGCGTGTGATTTTTTTGATTCCTTGTACAAGGCCATTACGGCCTCCGTTTTTCTTTCCGTTTGCGCCGGCGTGCCTTATTTATCGTTACGGTCGATATCACATCGGTACTTCAAAGAGAATTACAAACGTTTTTTTTCGTACTTTTTTTCGTACCCATAGAGTACTTAGCGTGTGATATTTGATTCCTTGTACAAGGCCATTCGGCCTCCGTTTTGCTTGCCGTTTGCGCCGGCGTGCCTTATTTATCGTTACGGTCGATATCACATCGGTACTTCAAAGAGAATTACAAACATTTTTTTTCGTACTTTTTTTCGTACCCATAGAGTACTTAGCGTGTGATTTTTGATTCCTTGT
Source organism: Gentiana straminea (assembly GCA_036785695.1). Classification (NCBI taxonomy): domain Eukaryota; kingdom Viridiplantae; phylum Streptophyta; class Magnoliopsida; order Gentianales; family Gentianaceae; genus Gentiana; species Gentiana straminea. The sequence goes on along the minus strand of JAVUPR010000120.1, from coordinate 24,338 downwards.
ACAAGGCCATTACGGCCTCCGTTTTTCTTTCCGTTTGCACCGGCGTGCCTTATTTATCGTTACGGTCGATATCACATCGGTACTTCAAAGAGAATTACAAACGTTTTATTTCGTACTTTTTTTCGTACCCATAGAGTACTTAGCGTGTGATATTTGATTCCTTGTACAAGGCCATTACGGCCTCCGTTTTGCTTGCCGTTTGCGCCGGCGTGCCTTATTTATCGTTACGGTCGATATCACATCGGTACTTCAAAGAGAATTACAAACATTTTTTTTCGTACTTTTTTTCGTACCCATAGAGTACTTAAGCTGTGTGATTTTGATTCCTTGTACAAGGCCATTACGGCCTCCGTTTTTCTTTCCGTTTGCACCGGCGTGCCTTATTTATCGTTACGGTCGATATCACATCGGTACTTCAAAGAGAATTACAAACATTTTTTTTTCGTACTTTTTTTCGTACCCATAGAGTACTTAGCGTGTGATATTTGATTCCTTGTACAAGGCCATTACGGCCTCCGTTTTGCTTGCCGTTTGCGCCGGCGTGCCTTATTTATCGTTACGGTCGATATCACATCGGTACTTCAAAGAGAATTACAAACATTTTTTTTCGTACTTTTTTTCGTACCCATAGAGTACTTAGCTTGTGATTTTTGATTCCTTGTACAAGGCCATTACGGCCTCCGTTTTTCTTTCCGTTTGCACCGGCGTGCCTTATTTATCGTTACGGTCGATATCACATCGGTACTTCAAAGAGAATTACAAATGTTTTTTTTCGTACTTTTTTTCGTACCCATAGAGTACTTAGCGTGTGATATTTGATTCCTTGTACAAGGCCATTCGGCCTCCGTTTTGCTTGCCGTTTGCGCCGGCGTGCCTTATTTATCGTTACGGTCGATATCACATCGGTACTTCAAAGAGAATTACAAACGTTTTTTTCGTACTTTTTTTCGTACCCGTAGACTTCTAGCTTGTGTGATATTTGATTCCTTGTACAAGGCCATTCGGCCTCCGTTTTGCTTGCCGTTTGCGCCGGCGTGCCTTATTTATCGTTACGGTCGATATCACATCGGTACTTCAAAGAGAATTACAAACATTTTTTTCGTACTTTTTTTCGTACCCATAGAGTACTTAGCGTGTGATATTTGATTCCTTGTACAAGGCCATTACGGCCTCCGTTTTGCTTTCGTTTGCACCGGCGTGCCTTATTTATCGTTACGGTCGATATCACATCGGTACTTCAAAGAGAATTACAAACGTTTTTTTTCGTACTTTTTTTCGTACCCATAGAGTACTTAGCGTGTGATTTTGATTCCTTGTACAAGGCCATTCGGCCTCCGTTTTGCTTGCCGTTTGCGCCGGCGTGCCTTATTTATCGTTACGGTCGATATCACATCGGTACTTCAAAGAGAATTACAAACGTTTTTTTCGTACTTTTTTTCGTACCCATAGACTACTTAGCGTGTGATATTTGATTCCTTGTACAAGGCCATTACGGCCTCCGTTTTTCTTTCCGTTTGCGCCGGCGTGCCTTATTTATCGTTACGGTCGATATCACATCGGTACTTCAAAGAGAATTACAAACGTTTTTTTTCGTACTTTTTTTCGTACCCATAGAGTACTTAAGCGTGTGATTTTTGATTCCTTGTACAAGGCCATTCGGCCTCCGTTTTGCTTGCCGTTTGTGCCGGCGTGCCTTATTTATCGTTACGGTCGATATCACATCGGTAATTCAAAGAGAATTGCAAACGTTTTTTTTTCGTACTTTTTTTCGTACCCATAGAGTACTTAAGCGTGTGATATTTGATTCCTTGTACAAGGCCATTACGGCCTCCGTTTTGCTTGCCGTTTGCGCCGGCGTGCCTTATTTATCGTTACGGTCGATATCACATCGGTACTTCAAAGAGAATTACAAACGTTTTATTTCGTACTTTTTTTCGTACCCATAGACTACTAGCTTGTGTGATATTTGATTCCTTGTACAAGGCCATTACGGCCTCCGTTTTGCTTGCCGTTTGCGCCGGCGTGCCTTATTTATCGTTACGGTCGATATCACATCGGTACTTCAAAGAGAATTACAAACATTTTTTTCGTACTTTTTTTCGTACCCATAGAGTACTTAAGCGTGTGATTTTTGATTCCTTGTACAAGGCCATTACGGCCTCCGTTTTTCTTGCCGTTTGCGCCGGCGTGCCTTATTTATCGTTACGGTCGATATCACATCGGTACTTCAAAGAGAATTACAAACGTTTTTTTTCGTACTTTTTTTCGTACCCATAGAGTACTTAGCGTGTGATTTTGATTCCTTGTACAAGGCCATTCGGCCTCCGTTTTGCTTGCCGTTTGCGCCGGCGTGCCTTATTTATCGTTACGGTCGATATCACATCGGTACTTCAAAGAGAATTACAAACGTTTTATTTCGTACTTTTTTTCGTACCCATAGACTACTAAGCGTAGTGTGATATTTGATTCCTTGTACAAGGCCATTACGGCCTCCGTTTTGCTTGCCGTTTGCGCCGGCGTGCCTTATTTATCGTTACGGTCGATATCACATCGGTACTTCAAAGAGAATTACAAACATTTTTTTTCGTACTTTTTTTCGTACCCATAGAGTACTTAGCTTGTGTGATTTTTGATTCCTTGTACAAGGCCATTACGGCCTCCGTTTTGCTTGCCGTTTGCGCCGGCGTGCCTTATTTATCGTTACGGTCGATATCACATCGGTACTTCAAAGAGAATTACAAACGTTTTTTTTCGTACTTTTTTCGTACCCATAGAGTACTTAGCATGTGTGATATTTGATTCCTTGTACAAGGCCATTCGGCCTCCGTTTTGCTTGCCGTTTGCGCCGGCGTGCCTTATTTATCGTTACGGTCGATATCACATCGGTACTTCAAAGAGAATTACAAACATTTTTTTTCGTACTTTTTTTCGTACCCATAGAGTACTTAGCGTGTGATTTTTGATTCCTTGTACAAGGCCATTACGGCCTCCGTTTTTCTTTCCGTTTGCACCGGCGTGCCTTATTTATCGTTACGGTCGATATCACATCGGTACTTCAAAGAGAATTACAAACGTTTTTTTTCGTACTTTTTTTCGTACCCATAGAGTACTTAAGCGTGTGATTTTTGATTCCTTGTACAAGGCCATTACGGCCTCCGTTTTGCTTGCCGTTTGCGCCGGCGTGCCTTATTTATCGTTACGGTCGATATCACATCGGTACTTCAAAGAGAATTACAAACGTTTTTTTTCGTACTTTTTTTCGTACCCATAGACTACTTAAGCGTGTGATATTTGATTCCTTGTACAAGGCCATTCGGCCTCCGTTTTGCTTGCCGTTTGCGCCGGCGTGCCTTATTTATCGTTACGGTCGATATCACATCGGTACTTCAAAGAGAATTACAAACATTTTTTTTCGTACTTTTTTTTTTCGTACCCATAGAGTACTTAGCGTGTGATTTTTGATTCCTTGTACAAGGCCATTACGGCCTCCGTTTTGCTTGCCGTTTGCGCCGGCGTGCCTTATTTATCGTTACGGTCGATATCACATCGGTACTTCAAAGAGAATTACAAATGTTTTTTTTCGTACTTTTTTTCGTACCCATAGAGTACTTAAGCGTGTGATTTTTGATTCCTTGTACAAGGCCATTCGGCCTCCGTTTTGCTTGCCGTTTGCGCCGGCGTGCCTTATTTATCGTTACGGTCGATATCACATCGGTACTTCAAAGAGAATTACAAACGTTTTTTTTCGTACTTTTTTTCGTACCCATAGAGTACTTAGCGTGTGATATTTGATTCCTTGTACAAGGCCATTACGGCCTCCGTTTTTCTTGCCGTTTGCGCCGGCGTGCCTTATTTATCGTTACGGTCGATATCACATCGGTACTTCAAAGAGAATTACAAACATTTTTTTTTCGTACTTTTTTTCGTACCCATAGAGTACTTAGCGTGTGATTTTTGATTCCTTGTACAAGGCCATTACGGCCTCCGTTTTGCTTGCCGTTTGCGCCGGCGTGCCTTATTTATCGTTACGGTCGATATCACATCGGTAATTCAAAGAGAATTACAAACGTTTTTTTTCGTACTTTTTTTCGTACCCATAGAGTACTTAAGCGTGTGATATTTGATTCCTTGTACAAGGCCATTACGGCCTCCGTTTTGCTTGCCGTTTGCGCCGGCGTGCCTTATTTATCGTTACGGTCGATATCACATCGGTACTTCAAAGAGAATTACAAACGTTTTTTTTCGTACTTTTTTTCGTACCCATAGAGTACTTAAGCGTGTGATATTTGATTCCTTGTACAAGGCCATTCGGCCTCCGTTTTGCTTGCCGTTTGCGCCGGCGTGCCTTATTTATCGTTACGGTCGATATCACATCGGTACTTCAAAGAGAATTACAAACATTTTTTTTTCGTACTTTTTTTCGTACCCATAGAGTACTTAAGCGTGTGATTTTTGATTCCTTGTACAAGGCCATTACGGCCTCCGTTTTGCTTTCCGTTTGCGCCGGCGTGCCTTATTTATCGTTACGGTCGATATCACATCGGTACTTCAAAGAGAATTACAAACGTTTTTTTTCGTACTTTTTTTCGTACCCGTAGAGTACTTAACGTGTGATATTTGATTCCTTGTACAAGGCCATTCGGCCTCCGTTTTGCTTGCCGTTTGCGCCGGCGTGCCTTATTTATCGTTACGGTCGATATCACATCGGTACTTCAAAGAGAATTACAAACGTTTTATTTCGTACTTTTTTTCGTACCCATAGACTACTAGCGTGTGATATTTGATTCCTTGTACAAGGCCATTACGGCCTCCGTTTTGCTTGCCGTTTGCGCCGGCGTGCCTTATTTATCGTTACGGTCGATATCACATCGGTACTTCAAAGAGAATTACAAACATTTTTTTTTCGTACTTTTTTTCGTACCCATAGAGTACTTAAGCGTGTGATATTTGATTCCTTGTACAAGGCCATTCGGCCTCCGTTTTTCTTTCCGTTTGCACCGGCGTGCCTTATTTATCGTTACGGTCGATATCACATCGGTACTTCAAAGAGAATTACAAACGTTTTTTTTCGTACTTTTTTTCGTACCCATAGAGTACTTAACTTGTGTGATTTTGATTCCTTGTACAAGGCCATTACGGCCTCCGTTTTGCTTGCCGTTTGCGCCGGCGTGCCTTATTTATCGTTACGGTCGATATCACATCGGTACTTCAAAGAGAATTACAAACGTTTTATTTCGTACTTTTTTTCGTACCCATAGACTACTTAAGCGTGTGATATTTGATTCCTTGTACAAGGCCATTACGGCCTCCGTTTTTCTTTCCGTTTGCGCCGGCGTGCCTTATTTATCGTTACGGTCGATATCACATCGGTACTTCAAAGAGAATTACAAACATTTTTTTTCGTACTTTTTTTCGTACCCATAGAGTACTTAAGCGTGTGATTTTTGATTCCTTGTACAAGGCCATTACGGCCTCCGTTTTGCTTGCCGTTTGCGCCGGCGTGCCTTATTTATCGTTACGGTCGATATCACATCGGTACTTCAAAGAGAATTACAAACGTTTTTTTTCGTACTTTTTTTCGTACCCATAGAGTACTTAGCGTGTGATATTTGATTCCTTGTACAAGGCCATTCGGCCTCCGTTTTGCTTGCCGTTTGCGCCGGCGTGCCTTATTTATCGTTACGGTCGATATCACATCGGTACTTCAAAGAGAATTACAAACGTTTTTTTTCGTACTTTTTTTCGTACCCATAGAGTACTTAGCTGTGTGATATTTGATTCCTTGTACAAGGCCATTACGGCCTCCGTTTTGCTTGCCGTTTGCGCCGGCGTGCCTTATTTATCGTTACGAGTCGATATCACATCGGTACTTCAAAGAGAATTACAAACGTTTTTTTTCGTACTTTTTTTCGTACCCATAGAGTACTTAGCGTGTGATTTTTGATTCCTTGTACAAGGCCATTCGGCCTCCGTTTTGCTTTCCGTTTGCGCCGGCGTGCCTTATTTATCGTTACGGTCGATATCACATCGGTACTTCAAAGAGAATTACAAACGTTTTTTTTCGTACTTTTTTTCGTACCCATAGAGTACTTAAGCGTGTGATATTTGATTCCTTGTACAAGGCCATTACGGCCTCCGTTTTGCTTGCCGTTTGCGCCGGCGTGCCTTATTTATCGTTACGGTCGATATCACATCGGTACTTCAAAGAGAATTACAAACGTTTTTTTTTCGTACTTTTTTTCGTACCCATAGAGTACTTAGCTGTGTGATATTTGATTCCTTGTACAAGGCCATTACGGCCTCCGTTTTGCTTGCCGTTTGCGCCGGCGTGCCTTATTTATCGTTACGGTCGATATCACATCGGTACTTCAAAGAGAATTACAAACGTTTTTTTTTCGTACTTTTTTTCGTACCCATAGAGTACTTAAGCGTGTGTGATTTTGATTCCTTGTACAAGGCCATTCGGCCTCCGTTTTTCTTTCCGTTTGCGCCGGCGTGCCTTATTTATCGTTACGGTCGATATCACATCGGTACTTCAAAGAGAATTACAAACGTTTTTTTTCGTACTTTTTTTCGTACCCATAGAGTACTTAGCTGTGTGATTTTGATTCCTTGTACAAGGCCATTACGGCCTCCGTTTTGCTTGCCGTTTGCGCCGGCGTGCCTTATTTATCGTTACGGTCGATATCACATCGGTACTTCAAAGAGAATTACAAACGTTTTTTTTCGTACTTTTTTTCGTACCCATAGACTACTTAGCTTGTGTGATATTTGATTCCTTGTACAAGGCCATTCGGCCTCCGTTTTTCTTGCCGTTTGCGCCGGCGTGCCTTATTTATCGTTACGGTCGATATCACATCGGTACTTCAAAGAGAATTACAAACATTTTTTTTCGTACTTTTTTTCGTACCCATAGAGTACTTAAGCTTGTGTGATTTTTGATTCCTTGTACAAGGCCATTACGGCCTCCGTTTTGCTTGCCGTTTGCGCCGGCGTGCCTTATTTATCGTTACGGTCGATATCACATCGGTACTTCAAAGAGAATTACAAACGTTTTTTTTCGTACTTTTTTTCGTACCCATAGAGTACTTAAGCGTGTGATATTTGATTCCTTGTACAAGGCCATTACGGCCTCCGTTTTGCTTGCCGTTTGCGCCGGCGTGCCTTATTTATCGTTACGGTCGATATCACATCGGTACTTCAAAGAGAATTACAAACGTTTTATTTCGTACTTTTTTTCGTACCCATAGACTACTAGCGTGTGATATTTGATTCCTTGTACAAGGCCATTACGGCCTCCGTTTTGCTTGCCGTTTGCGCCGGCGTGCCTTATTTATCGTTACGGTCGATATCACATCGGTACTTCAAAGAGAATTACAAACATTTTTTTTCGTACTTTTTTTCGTACCCATAGAGTACTTAAGCGTGTGATTTTTGATTCCTTGTACAAGGCCATTACGGCCTCCGTTTTGCTTTCCGTTTGCACCGGCGTGCCTTATTTATCGTTACGGTCGATATCACATCGGTACTTCAAAGAGAATTACAAACGTTTTTTTTCGTACTTTTTTTCGTACCCATAGAGTACTTAGCGTGTGATTTTTGATTCCTTGTACAAGGCCATTACGGCCTCCGTTTTGCTGCCGTTTGCGCCGGCGTGCCTTATTTATCGTTACGGTCGATATCACATCGGTACTTCAAAGAGAATTACAAACGTTTTATTTCGTACTTTTTTTCGTACCCATAGACTACTTAAGCGTGTGATATTTGATTCCTTGTACAAGGCCATTACGGCCTCCGTTTTGCTTGCCGTTTGCGCCGGCGTGCCTTATTTATCGTTACGGTCGATATCACATCGGTACTTCAAAGAGAATTACAAACGTTTTTTTTCGTACTTTTTTTCGTACCCATAGAGTACTTAAGCTGTGTGATTTTTGATTCCTTGTACAAGGCCATTCGGCCTCCGTTTTGCTTGCCGTTTGCGCCGGCGTGCCTTATTTATCGTTACGGTCGATATCACATCGGTACTTCAAAGAGAATTACAAACGTTTTTTTTTCGTACTTTTTTTCGTACCCATAGAGTACTTAAGCTGTGTGATATTTGATTCCTTGTACAAGGCCATTCGGCCTCCGTTTTGCTTGCCGTTTGCGCCGGCGTGCCTTATTTATCGTTACGGTCGATATCACATCGGTACTTCAAAGAGAATTACAAACGTTTTTTTCGTACTTTTTTTCGTACCCATAGACTACTTAGCGTGTGATATTTGATTCCTTGTACAAGGCCATTCGGCCTCCGTTTTGCTTGCCGTTTGCGCCGGCGTGCCTTATTTATCGTTACGGTCGATATCACATCGGTACTTCAAAGAGAATTACAAACATTTTTTTTCGTACTTTTTTTCGTACCCATAGAGTACTTAGCGTGTGATTTTTGATTCCTTGTACAAGGCCATTACGGCCTCCGTTTTGCTTGCCGTTTGCGCCGGCGTGCCTTATTTATCGTTACGGTCGATATCACATCGGTACTTCAAAGAGAATTACAAACGTTTTTTTTTCGTACTTTTTTTCGTACCCATAGAGTACTTAAGCGTGTGATTTTTGATTCCTTGTACAAGGCCATTACGGCCTCCGTTTTGCTTGCCGTTTGCGCCGGCGTGCCTTATTTATCGTTACGGTCGATATCACATCGGTACTTCAAAGAGAATTACAAACGTTTTTTTTTCGTACTTTTTTTCGTACCCATAGAGTACTTAAGCGTGTGATATTTGATTCCTTGTACAAGGCCATTACGGCCTCCGTTTTGCTTGCCGTTTGCGCCGGCGTGCCTTATTTATCGTTAGTCGATATCACATCGGTACTTCAAAGAGAATTACAAACGTTTTTTTCGTACTTTTTTTCGTACCCATAGAGTACTTAAGCGTGTGATATTTGATTCCTTGTACAAGGCCATTACGGCCTCCGTTTTGCTTGCCGTTTGCGCCGGCGTGCCTTATTTATCGTTACGGTCGATATCACATCGGTACTTCAAAGAGAATTACAAACGTTTTTTTTCGTACTTTTTTTCGTACCCATAGAGTACTTAGCGTGTGATTTTTGATTCCTTGTACAAGGCCATTACGGCCTCCGTTTTTCTTTCCGTTTGCGCCGGCGTGCCTTATTTATCGTTACGGTCGATATCACATCGGTACTTCAAAGAGAATTACAAACGTTTTTTTTCGTACTTTTTTTCGTACCCATAGAGTACTTAAGCTTGTGTGATTTTTGATTCCTTGTACAAGGCCATTCGGCCTCCGTTTTGCTTGCCGTTTGCGCCGGCGTGCCTTATTTATCGTTACGGTCGATATCACATCGGTACTTCAAAGAGAATTACAAACGTTTTTTTCGTACTTTTTTTCGTACCCATAGAGTACTAAGCTGTGTGATATTTGATTCCTTGTACAAGGCCATTACGGCCTCCGTTTTTCTTTCCGTTTGCGCCGGCGTGCCTTATTTATCGTTACGGTCGATATCACATCGGTACTTCAAAGAGAATTACAAACATTTTTTTTCGTACTTTTTTTCGTACCCATAGAGTACTTAGCGTGTGATTTTTGATTCCTTGTACAAGGCCATTACGGCCTCCGTTTTGCTTGCCGTTTGCGCCGGCGTGCCTTATTTATCGTTACGGTCGATATCACATCGGTACTTCAAAGAGAATTACAAACGTTTTTTTTTCGTACTTTTTTTTTGCGTACCCGTAGAGTACTTAGCGTGTGATTTTTGATTCCTTGTACAAGGCCATTCGGCCTCCGTTTTGCTTGCCGTTTGCGCGGCGTGCCTTATTTATCGTTACGGTCGATATCACATCGGTACTTCAAAGAGAATTACAAACGTTTTTTTCGTACTTTTTTTCGTACCCATAGAGTACTTAGCGTGTGATTTTTGATTCCTTGTACAAGGCCATTACGGCCTCCGTTTTGCTTGCCGTTTGCGCCGGCGTGCCTTATTTATCGTTACGGTCGATATCACATCGGTACTTCAAAGAGAATTACAAACGTTTTTTTTCGTACTTTTTTTCGTACCCATAGAGTACTTAGCGTGTGTGATTTTTGATTCCTTGTACAAGGCCATTACGGCCTCCGTTTTGCTTGCCGTTTGCGCCGGCGTGCCTTATTTATCGTTACGGTCGATATCACATCGGTACTTCAAAGAGAATTACAAACGTTTTTTTTTCGTACTTTTTTTCGTACCCATAGAGTACTTAAGCGTGTGATTTTGATTCCTTGTACAAGGCCATTACGGCCTCCGTTTTGCTTGCCGTTTGCGCCGGCGTGCCTTATTTATCGTTACGGTCGATATCACATCGGTACTTCAAAGAGAATTACAAACGTTTTTTTTCGTACTTTTTTTCGTACCCATAGAGTACTTAAGCGTGTGATTTTTGATTCCTTGTACAAGGCCATTACGGCCTCCGTTTTGCTTGCCGTTTGCGCCGGCGTGCCTTATTTATCGTTACGGTCGATATCACATCGGTACTTCAAAGAGAATTACAAACGTTTTTTTTTCGTACTTTTTTTCGTACCCATAGAGTACTTAGCGTGTGATTTTTGATTCCTTGTACAAGGCCATTACGGCCTCCGTTTTGCTTGCCGTTTGCGCCGGCGTGCCTTATTTATCGTTACGGTCGATATCACATCGGTACTTCAAAGAGAATTACAAACGTTTTTTTTCGTACTTTTTTTCGTACCCATAGAGTACTTAAGCGTGTGATTTTTGATTCCTTGTACAAGGCCATTACGGCCTCCGTTTTGCTTGCCGTTTGCGCCGGCGTGCCTTATTTATCGTTACGGTCGATATCACATCGGTACTTCAAAGAGAATTACAAACGTTTTTTTTCGTACTTTTTTTCGTACCCATAGAGTACTTAGCGTGTGATTTTTGATTCCTTGTACAAGGCCATTACGGCCTCCGTTTTGCTTGCCGTTTGCGCCGGCGTGCCTTATTTATCGTTACGGTCGATATCACATCGGTACTTCAAAGAGAATTACAAACGTTTTTTTTTCGTACTTTTTTTCGTACCCATAGAGTACTTAAGCGTGTGATTTTTGATTCCTTGTACAAGGCCATTACGGCCTCCGTTTTGCTTGCCGTTTGCGCCGGCGTGCCTTATTTATCGTTACGGTCGATATCACATCGGTACTTCAAAGAGAATTACAAACGTTTTTTTTCGTACTTTTTTTCGTACCCATAGAGTACTTAAGCGTGTGATTTTTGATTCCTTGTACAAGGCCATTACGGCCTCCGTTTTGCTTGCCGTTTGCGCCGGCGTGCCTTATTTATCGTTACGGTCGATATCACATCGGTACTTCAAAGAGAATTACAAACGTTTTTTTTCGTACTTTTTTTCGTACCCATAGAGTACTTAGCGTGTGATTTTTGATTCCTTGTACAAGGCCATTACGGCCTCCGTTTTGCTTGCCGTTTGCGCCGGCGTGCCTTATTTATCGTTACGGTCGATATCACATCGGTACTTCAAAGAGAATTACAAACGTTTTTTTCGTACTTTTTTTTTCGTACCCATAGAGTACTTAGCTGTGTGATTTTTGATTCCTTGTACAAGGCCATTACGGCCTCCGTTTTGCTTGCCGTTTGCGCCGGCGTGCCTTATTTATCGTTACGGTCGATATCACATCGGTACTTCAAAGAGAATTACAAACGTTTTTTTTCGTACTTTTTTTCGTACCCATAGAGTACTTAGCGTGTGATTTTTGATTCCTTGTACAAGGCCATTCGGCCTCCGTTTTGCTTGCCGTTTGCGCCGGCGTGCCTTATTTATCGTTACGTCGATATCACATCGGTACTTCAAAGAGAATTACAAACGTTTTTTTTCGTACTTTTTTTCGTACCCATAGAGTACTTAAGCTTGTGTGATTTTTGATTCCTTGTACAAGGCCATTCGGCCTCCGTTTTGCTTGCCGTTTGCGCCGGCGTGCCTTATTTATCGTTACGGTCGATATCACATCGGTACTTCAAAGAGAATTACAAACGTTTTTTTTTCGTACTTTTTTTCGTACCCATAGAGTACTTAGCGTGTGATTTTTGATTCCTTGTACAAGGCCATTACGGCCTCCGTTTTGCTTGCCGTTTGCGCCGGCGTGCCTTATTTATCGTTACGGTCGATATCACATCGGTACTTCAAAGAGAATTACAAACGTTTTTTTTCGTACTTTTTTTCGTACCCATAGAGTACTTAAGCGTGTGATTTTTGATTCCTTGTACAAGGCCATTCGGCCTCCGTTTTGCTTGCCGTTTGCGCCGGCGTGCCTTATTTATCGTTACGGTCGATATCACATCGGTACTTCAAAGAGAATTACAAACGTTTTTTTTCGTACTTTTTTTCGTACCCATAGAGTACTTAAGCGTGTGATTTTTGATTCCTTGTACAAGGCCATTACGGCCTCCGTTTTGCTTGCCGTTTGCGCCGGCGTGCCTTATTTATCGTTACGGTCGATATCACATCGGTACTTCAAAGAGAATTACAAACGTTTTTTTTCGTACTTTTTTTCGTACCCATAGAGTACTTAAGCGTGTGATTTTTGATTCCTTGTACAAGGCCATTACGGCCTCCGTTTTGCTTGCCGTTTGCGCCGGCGTGCCTTATTTATCGTTACGGTCGATATCACATCGGTACTTCAAAGAGAATTACAAACGTTTTTTTTTCGTACTTTTTTTCGTACCCATAGAGTACTTAGCGTGTGATTTTTGATTCCTTGTACAAGGCCATTACGGCCTCCGTTTTGCTTGCCGTTTGCGCCGGCGTGCCTTATTTATCGTTACGGTCGATATCACATCGGTACTTCAAAGAGAATTACAAACGTTTTTTTTCGTACTTTTTTTCGTACCCATAGAGTACTTAGCGTGTGATTTTGATTCCTTGTACAAGGCCATTCGGCCTCCGTTTTGCTTGCCGTTTGCGCCGGCGTGCCTTATTTATCGTTACGGTCGATATCACATCGGTACTTCAAAGAGAATTACAAACGTTTTTTTTCGTACTTTTTTTCGTACCCATAGAGTACTTAGCGTGTGATTTTTGATTCCTTGTACAAGGCCATTACGGCCTCCGTTTTGCTTGCCGTTTGCGCCGGCGTGCCTTATTTATCGTTACGGTCGATATCACATCGGTACTTCAAAGAGAATTACAAACGTTTTTTTTCGTACTTTTTTTCGTACCCATAGAGTACTTAAGCGTGTGTGATTTTTGATTCCTTGTACAAGGCCATTACGGCCTCCGTTTTGCTTGCCGTTTGCGCCGGCGTGCCTTATTTATCGTTACGGTCGATATCACATCGGTACTTCAAAGAGAATTACAAACGTTTTTTTTCGTACTTTTTTTCGTACCCATAGAGTACTTAAGCGTGTGATTTTTGATTCCTTGTACAAGGCCATTACGGCCTCCGTTTTGCTTGCCGTTTGCGCCGGCGTGCCTTATTTATCGTTACGGTCGATATCACATCGGTACTTCAAAGAGAATTACAAACGTTTTTTTTTCGTACTTTTTTTCGTACCCATAGAGTACTTAAATTGTGTGATTTTTGATTCCTTGTACAAGGCCATTACGGCCTCCGTTTTGCTTGCCGTTTGCGCCGGCGTGCCTTATTTATCGTTACGGTCGATATCACATCGGTACTTCAAAGAGAATTACAAACGTTTTTTTCGTACTTTTTTTCGTACCCATAGAGTACTTAAGCGTGTGATTTTGATTCCTTGTACAAGGCCATTACGGCCTCCGTTTTGCTTGCCGTTTGCGCCGGCGTGCCTTATTTATCGTTACGGTCGATATCACATCGGTACTTCAAAGAGAATTACAAACGTTTTTTTTCGTACTTTTTTTCGTACCCGTAGAGTACTTAAGCGTGTGATTTTTGATTCCTTGTACAAGGCCATTACGGCCTCCGTTTTGCTTGCCGTTTGCGCCGGCGTGCCTTATTTATCGTTACGGTCGATATCACATCGGTACTTCAAAGAGAATTACAAACGTTTTTTTTTCGTACTTTTTTTCGTACCCATAGAGTACTTAGCGTGTGATTTTTGATTCCTTGTACAAGGCCATTCGGCCTCCGTTTTGCTTGCCGTTTGCGCCGGCGTGCCTTATTTATCGTTACGGTCGATATCACATCGGTACTTCAAAGAGAATTACAAACGTTTTTTTTTTTCGTACTTTTTTTCGTACCCATAGAGTACTTAGCGTGTGATTTTTGATTCCTTGTACAAGGCCATTCGGCCTCCGTTTTGCTTGCCGTTTGCGCCGGCGTGCCTTATTTATCGTTACGGTCGATATCACATCGGTACTTCAAAGAGAATTACAAACGTTTTTTTTCGTACTTTTTTTCGTACCCATAGAGTACTTAAGCGTGTGATTTTTGATTCCTTGTACAAGGCCATTCGGCCTCCGTTTTGCTTGCCGTTTGCGCCGGCGTGCCTTATTTATCGTTACGGTCGATATCACATCGGTACTTCAAAGAGAATTACAAACGTTTTTTTCGTACTTTTTTTCGTACCCATAGAGTACTTAGCTTGTGTGATTTTTGATTCCTTGTACAAGGCCATTACGGCCTCCGTTTTGCTTGCCGTTTGCGCCGGCGTGCCTTATTTATCGTTACGGTCGATATCACATCGGTACTTCAAAGAGAATTACAAACGTTTTTTTTTCGTACTTTTTTTCGTACCCATAGAGTACTTATTTGATTTTTGATTCTTGTACAAGGCCATTACTATACGAATCGAATGAAGAAGAATGATGAATATGATCGGATTGAAATAAAGTTGTTTTCTTGAATAAAAAGGAAAGTAAATGAAAACAAGAAAAGATAGGAGCTACCTTGAAAGCCTAGAAATCCTGTTTCTAGGGATCTTGGTATTGTCCTTGGAAGCTTAGAAATCTCGTTTCTAAGGACCTTGGATCGATGGATGCCACAACAACTTGCTCAAGTTTGTTGATAAATCCGGTAAATTTAGTGTTCTATCCGAAACACACACCAAAAGTAAAAATACTTTGGAAAGAAAAACTTAATAGTTTTATAGATAAAAATTGAATGTTGAATTCTTTTGGTTACAAAAGTTTGGATATTTATAGGAAAATAAATACATGAATAATGGCATAAATAAGATGAAAAGTCTTCCTCAAATATCACAAAATGGGGCGCCCAAAATAAGCTAGTTTCAAAGCATCATGAATCAATGTATCTTGAATAAAGGTTCATGCATCTTGATTCAATGTATTTGCATTTTCCAAAACTTGCCTTCTTGACTTCTTGAACTCAAAAATGGCGCCATTTACTCCCCAAATTCAGCCATGTTTTTGTTGTTTATTTAAATAATATTGATTATTTAAATAAATATTATAATACCAAAATAAAGGCCTTAATGCTGGGCCATTTATTCAGCAAGCCCAATAACACTTAAAATGAACATGTTAGCCTTTTCTTGCTTGTTGGACTTGGGCTCCTCAAATGTAGATGTCACCATAATTTTTAGGGCTTCTTCCCTATTCTTTCGTTGCAATCTTGTTTCGGGCCCAACATGAATGGTTAACGGATCATGATTCGCATCATTCCCTCCCGATTGCAAAGGATTTGTCCTCAAATCAAGAGGGTTGTCAAATGGTTTTAAATGCGAGATGTTGAAAGAATTTGAAATGCCCCAATCATCCGGAATGTCTACCTTATAAGCATTGTTGTTAATCCGCTCCAAAATCGAAATGGTCCATCTCCTCTTGGGTGTAGCTTTGATTTACGTTTGTGAGGAAATCTTTCTTTGCGAAAATGGATCCAAACCCAATCGCCGAGTTCGAGTATCAACTCCCTTTTGCCTTTGTTTGCTTTCTTCGCATAGCGAAGCTGTTTGTTCTTCCAAGTTCTTCCTTGCTTTCTCATGCATCTCTCGGACCGAGTTTGTGCTTTCTTCTCACCATCCAAATGTGTTTGCATTCCTACGGGCAAGGGAATAAGATCAATAGGTACGGTAGGGTTGAAACCATAAACAAGTTCAAAAGGTGAATACTTTGTGGCAGAATGCGTAGCACGATTATAAGCAAACTCAATAAATGGTAAACATGATTCCCAATTCTTTAAGTTCTTTTGGATAACAACTCGCAATAATTGTCCTAAAGTTCGATTCACAACTTCGGTTTGGCCATCGGTTTGAGGGTGATATGCGATTGAATACAAAAGAGATGTACCAAGTTTCATCCACAAAACACGCCAAAAGTGGTGACAAACTTAACATCACGATCACTTACGATTGATTTAGGCACACCATGTAAACGAACCACTTCTTTAAAGAATAAATCGGCAATATGCGAAGCATCATTGGTTTTATTACAAGGAATGAAGTGTGCCATTTTGAAAATCGATCAACTACCACAAAAACGAGAATCTTTACCGGTTTGGGAACGGGGTAGGCCTAGCACAAAGTCCATAGACAAATCCTCCCATGGAAATGAGGGAATTGGCAAAGGGGTATACAAACCATGCGGATGTGACTTAGACTTAGCCCTTTTACGGTTAATGCAAGTATCACAAATACGTCGAACATCCTTAACCATTTTAGGCCAATAAAAATGAGTATGCGGCATGTCAAGTGTTTTAGCAATTCCAAAATGCCCCATTAAACCGCCCCCATGTGCTTCCCGAACCAAATACTCACGAATTGAACCACGAGGAATACACAATTTAGATTCCTTAAATAAAAACCCATCATGCTTATAAAACTTCTCGAAAGCGATTTGTCACACAACTTGTAAATGTCACTAAAATCAAAATCTGAATCATACAAGTCTTTCATTTGCTCAAAACCCAACAATTTCGTTTGCATTTGCGTGATCAAGGTGTAACGACGGGATAGGGCATCGGCCACAACATTCTCTTTTCCTTTCTTGTATTTAATGACATAAGGGAATGATTCAATGAATTCAAGCCAACGAATGTGCCTAGAATGCAATTTTGATTGTCCTTTTAAGTACTTCAAAGATTCATGATCTGAATGTATAACAAACTCTTTAGGACGCAAATAGTGTTGCCGGTACGCAAACATTGAACTAACGCATATAACTCTTTATCATAAGTTGCATAATTCGATTTGCTCCCTTTAATTTTTCACTAAAATATGCAATCGGTTTTCCTTCTTGAATTAATACACCCCCAATCCCAACACCCGAAGCATCGCACTCAATTTCAAACATTTTCGAAAAATCGGGTAGAGCAAGAATAGGTGCAGAAATTAATAGAGTTTTAAGAGTTTGAAATGCTTCCCTTTCCTTTGGTCCCCAATGGAATGTTACATTCTTTCTCACCAACTCGTTGAGGGGTCTTTGCAATGGTCTTGAAATTTCTCACAAAACGCCGATAGAAACTTGCTAAGCCATGAAAGGATCGAACTTCCGTGACACTCTTTGGTTCGAGCCAGGCCCGACCACGGCTTCTACCTTCTCCTTGTCGACTTCGATACCACAGTACTTACAACAAACCCAAGAAAAACAACTCTATCCATGCAAAATGAACATTTCTTTAAGTTAGCATAGAGTTTTGCTTGCCTTAGTGTGTTCAAAACGAGCCCTCAAATGAGTTAAATGCGTTTCCATATCAATGCTTGTAAATGAGTATATCATCAAAATACACAACCACAAACTTTCCAATAAACTCACGCAAAACCTCGTTCATTAATCTCATAAAAGTGCTTGGGGCGTTTGAAAGTCCAAATGGCATTACTAACCACTCATATAATCCGAACTTGGTTTTAAATGCAGTTTTCCATTCATCTCCTTTTCGAATTCTAACTTGAAAATAACCACTTTTCAAATCGATTTTTGAAAAAAATTTTGATCCATGCAACTCATCTAACATGTCATCGAGACGAGGAATAGGAAATCGATATTTTACCGTGATGCGGTTGATGGCCACTGCTTGTCCATACACATTCTCCATTCCCCATTCTTCTTAGGGAACAATTAAGACGGGAACATCACAAGGACTCATAGATTTCCTTATCTTCCCGTTGGCTAGCAACTCCGCTGACTTGCCTTTGAATTTCTTGTGCCTCGGTTGGATTGACTCGGTAGGGTGGTCGGTTAGGTAGGACAGCCCACTGGAATGAAGTCAATTGCGTGTTCCACTCCCCTCAAAGGTGGTAATCCCTTAGTTTCCTCCTCGGGAAAAACATCTTCAAATTCTGCAAAACGGTGCACACCACACTAGGAAGAGAATCGGTTAGATCATTTACGAGAAAGTAGTAAAGGGAAAGGGAATTCGAGACGAGGCTTTCTTCACTTGTGTGTGGAATTAATTCATTTGTATCTTGATACATGAAAAGAATCGGAAACCTCTCGGATTTCAAGGTCAAATGCAAAGACTTCCCAATTTTCGTTTTAGGTACCACAATTTCGCTTCTTTTTGCCAAGTTTGTTTCGGATTTTGCGTCATTGGAATCCACAAGCTTAGTGTCAACCTTAACACCTCATTCAGCCTCTTTTTATTAAATTTTACATGGTCCATGTGCGCCTCTTCGGGTGACAAGGATGCCAAGGTAAAGCGTTTACCATTATGCAAGAAAGTGTACTTATTCGTGTACCCATCATAAGTCACTTTTCTATCAAACGCAAGGTCGGCCCAAAAGTATATGAGTCACGGTCATTGGTACAATATCACAAAGAATGCGGTCCTCATATTTAGTCAAAGAAAACGGAACATAAGCTTGACTCACCACTTTAATTGATTCTCGGTCTTTCGGCCATTGAAGTTTATAAGGTTGTGGGTGTTTAATTGTTTCAAGCCCAAGTTTTTCCACAACATCGGTACTTACGGCATTGGTACAACTTCCGAAATCAATTATTAACATGCATAACTTTCCTTTAATCGGACGGCGGGTTTGAAAAATGTTCTCTCGTTGTAGTTCATTTTTATCAATGCTCACAACGGTGTTAAGTATTTTTTTTGTTACCAACATTGGTTTGATCATCGAAATCAAGTCCATCATCCTCACTCATGTCCGAATTATTGTCAAGAATATTAGGTTCATTTTCACCTTCGATGCGATTCATACATATCCTTACCAACGAGTTTGTGTAAACACGTTTGTTCGGACATTCATTTGCTTTATGACCAACACCTTGACATTTATAACATGTAATAGTGCTACTTTTGGAAGCTACAACCGACTTACCCTTGTCAAATTCAGGTTTCTTGACTTGTGATGCATTGTGTCGTTCGAATTAGATTGCGAAGGGGTGTACTTAGACGAATTATGACGAAAAGACTTACCTCCTTCGGTGTTTGAATAAGTAGGCTTGGTAAAAGAACCTCCGGCGTTTCGACTTGAGTGGGTTGATTTTCTTTGTTTTATTTGCCTCTCAACGGTGATTGCGGCATGCAACAAGTCGTCATAAGTCTTACAATTTTGTCGTTCCTTTGTAAAGCCAATTTCAGCCCGTAGTCCTCCAAGAAAGCGTGCCATAGTATGCTCTTCATCTTCCTCCGTTCTTTGTCCTCCTTAATGCTAATTCGAGTGCTCCATGAAAATCCATAAGCGATTTGTCACCTTGTTCCAAAGTTTGCAAGTGTCTTACTTGCTCTCGCCTATATGATTCCGGTACCCATCGCTTTGTGCATTTCCTCTAACAAAACAGCCCAAGAATTGATAGGAGTTTGCCTATTTTTCTGCGTTTTTCGTTAGTGTGCAAAAACCATAACATAGGCGACTCTTCAAATTCACTAGTGGCTAGAGCAACTTTCATACGTTCGGAATATTGATGACATAAAAAGATTTGTTCCATACGTAATACCCATGCAAAATAATCATTAGGATTAGATGTACCTTTAAAGGGTGGAATTTTTTGCTTAATGCTTTTTACCTCATCATTGGGTTCAGCCCTCTCTTGGTCACCTTCTTCATATGGTTCTTCTTCAAACTCAATATGTCTAACAGCTCCTTGTTGAGCTCCTCGGCCCCCTTGACCACCTCGGCCTCCTCTACCACCACGTCCGCCATTAACGTTCAAATGTGTCATGAGTGCGGCCAAATTTTCGCTAATTTCCCCAAATCGTTGTTCATATATTCTATTTTGTCCCTCTTGGGCTCGTAGAAAGAGTTCTACATCCCTTGTGGTTCTCGGAACACGAGCGGCACTTTCTTCCTCCTCGGTATTTTCCATTGTATATGTAATTGGATAGAATTTATAAATTCTAGATTCTTTCAACAAAGTTTTACAAACTCTTGAGTTCTCCAAAGATTCAAAATCAAAAGATTCAAAATTTCCAAACTTTAAAGAATAATTTCAAGAACTAGAAATCAAAAGAGCTAAAGCTTTGTAGAAACTCCCACCTCACTTTTTTTTTTTTTTTTTTTTTTAGAATTGTGATAAGATGGGTGGAGTACTACTCAAACAACCGGGAATTCAAGTAGATGCTTGTGGGGAACAAGTACTACTTATTCTTCTAACATACCCACAATTTACTTGTGCACTACTTGAATGAAAGTTTTTTTTTTTTTTTTTTTTTTGAACGAATATATATATATATATATATATATATTTTTTTTTTTTTTAAGATTATTTCAATCAACGTTCTCGATACCAAGCGATACGAATTTTTAATGAAGATGATGAATATGATCGGATTGAAATAAAGTTGTTTTCTTGAATAAAAAGGAAAGTAAATGAAAACAAGAAAAGATAGGAGCTACCTTGAAAGCCTAGAAATCCTGTTTCTAGGGATCTTGGTATTGTCCTTGGAAGCTTAGAAATCTTGTTTCTAAGGACCTTGGATCGATGGATGCCACAACAACTTGCTCAAGTTTGTTGATAAATCCGGTAAATTTAGTGTTCTATCCGAAACACACACCAAAAGTAAAAATACTTTGGAAAGAAAAACTTAATAGTTTTATAGATAAAAATTGAATGTTGAATTCTTTTGGTTACAAAAGTTTGGATATTTATAGGAAAATAAATACATGAATAATGGCATAAATAAGATAAAAGTCTTCCTCAAATATCACAAAATGGGGCGCCCAAAATAAGCTAGTTTCAAAGCATCATGAATCAATGTATCTTGAATAAAGGTTCATGCATCTTGATTCAATGTATTTGCATTTTCCAAAACTTGCCTTCTTGACTTCTTGAACTCAAAAATGGCGCCATTTACTCCCCAAATTCAGCCATGTTTTTGTTGTTTATTCAAATAATATTGATTATTTAAATAAATATTATAATACCAAAATAAAGGCCTTCATGCTGGGCCATTTATTCAGCAAGCCCAATAACACTTAAAATGAACATGTTAGCCTTTTCTTGCTTGTTGGACTTGGGCTCCTCAAATGTAGATGTCACCATAATTTTTAGGGCTTCTTCCCTATTCTTTCGTTGCAATCTTGTTTCGGGCCCAACATGAATGGTTAACGGATCATGATTCGCATCGGTAATTAAAAATTACAAACGTTTTTTTTTTTTTTTCGTACTTTTTTTCGTACCCATAGAGTACTTAACTATGTGATTTTTGATTCCTTGTACAAGGCCATTACGGCCTCCGTTTTGCTTTCCGTTTGCGCCGGCGTGCCTTATTTATCGTTACGGTCGATATCACATCGGTACTTCAAAGAGAATTACAAACGTTTTTTTTCGTACTTTTTTTCGTACCCATAGAGTACTTAAGCGTGTGATTTTTGATTCCTTGTACAAGGCCATTACGGCCTCCGTTTTGCTTGCCGTTTGCGCCGGCGTGCCTTATTTATCGTTACGGTCGATATCACATCGGTACTTCAAAGAGAATTACAAACGTTTTTTTTCGTACTTTTTTTCGTACCCATAGAGTACTTAAGTGTGATTTTTGATTCCTTGTACAAGGCCATTCGGCCTCCGTTTTGCTTGCCGTTTGCGCCGGCGTGCCTTATTTATCGTTACGGTCGATATCACATCGGTACTTCAAAGAGAATTACAAACGTTTTTTTTTGTACTTTTTTTCGTACCCATAGAGTACTTAAGCGTGTGATTTTTGATTCCTTGTACAAGGCCATTACGGCCTCCGTTTTGCTTGCCGTTTGCGCCGGCGTGCCTTATTTATCGTTACGGTCGATATCACATCGGTACTTCAAAGAGAATTACAAACGTTTTTTTTTCGTACTTTTTTTCGTACCCATAGAGTACTTAAGCTTGTGATTTTTGATTCCTTGTACAAGGCCATTCGGCCTCCGTTTTGCTTGCCGTTTGCGCCGGCGTGCCTTATTTATCGTTACGGTCGATATCACATCGGTACTTCAAAGAGAATTACAAACGTTTTTTTTTCGTACTTTTTTTCGTACCCATAGAGTACTTAAGCTTGTGTGATTTTGATTCCTTGTACAAGGCCATTACGGCCTCCGTTTTGCTTGCCGTTTGCGCCGGCGTGCCTTATTTATCGTTACGGTCGATATCACATCGGTACTTCAAAGAGAATTACAAACGTTTTTTTTCGTACTTTTTTTCGTACCCATAGAGTACTTAGCGTGTGATTTTTGATTTCTTGTACAAGGCCATTACGGCCTCCGTTTTGCTTGCCGTTTGCGCCGGCGTGCCTTATTTATCGTTACGGTCGATATCACATCGGTACTTCAAAGAGAATTACAAACGTTTTTTTTCGTACTTTTTTTCGTACCCATAGAGTACTTAGCGTGTGATTTTTGATTCCTTGTACAAGGCCATTCGGCCTCCGTTTTGCTTGCCGTTTGCGCCGGCGTGCCTTATTTATCGTTACGGTCGATATCACATCGGTACTTCAAAGAGAATTACAAACGTTTTTTTTCGTACTTTTTTTCGTACCCATAGAGTACTTAAGCGTGTGATTTTGATTCCTTGTACAAGGCCATTCGGCCTCCGTTTTGCTTGCCGTTTGCGCCGGCGTGCCTTATTTATCGTTACGGTCGATATCACATCGGTACTTCAAAGAGAATTACAAACGTTTTTTTTCGTACTTTTTTTCGTACCCATAGAGTACTTAAGCGTGTGTGATTTTGATTCCTTGTACAAGGCCATTCGGCCTCCGTTTTGCTTGCCGTTTGCGCCGGCGTGCCTTATTTATCGTTACGGTCGATATCACATCGGTACTTCAAAGAGAATTACAAACGTTTTTTTTTCGTACTTTTTTTCGTACCCATAGAGTACTTAGCGTGTGATTTTTGATTCTTGTACAAGGCCATTACGGCCTCCGTTTTGCTTGCCGTTTGCGCCGGCGTGCCTTATTTATCGTTACGGTCGATATCACATCGGTACTTCAAAGAGAATTACAAACGTTTTTTTCGTACTTTTTTTCGTACCCATAGAGTACTTAGCTTGTGATTTTGATTCCTTGTACAAGGCCATTACGGCCTCCGTTTTGCTTGCCGTTTGCGCCGGCGTGCCTTATTTATCGTTACGGTCGATATCACATCGGTACTTCAAAGAGAATTACAAACGTTTTTTTTCGTACTTTTTTTCGTACCCATAGAGTACTTAAGCGTGTGATTTTGATTCCTTGTACAAGGCCATTACGGCCTCCGTTTTGCTTGCCGTTTGCGCCGGCGTGCCTTATTTATCGTTACGGTCGATATCACATCGGTACTTCAAAGAGAATTACAAACGTTTTTTTTTCGTACTTTTTTTCGTACCCATAGAGTACTTAAGCGTGTGATTTTTGATTCCTTGTACAAGGCCATTCGGCCTCCGTTTTGCTTGCCGTTTGCGCCGGCGTGCCTTATTTATCGTTACGGTCGATATCACATCGGTACTTCAAAGAGAATTACAAACGTTTTTTTTTCGTACTTTTTTTCGTACCCATAGAGTACTTAAGCGTGTGATTTTTGATTCCTTGTACAAGGCCATTACGGCCTCCGTTTTGCTTGCCGTTTGCGCCGGCGTGCCTTATTTATCGTTACGGTCGATATCACATCGGTACTTCAAAGAGAATTACAAACGTTTTTTTTCGTACTTTTTTCGTACCCATAGAGTACTTAGCGTGTGATTTTTGATTCCTTGTACAAGGCCATTACGGCCTCCGTTTTGCTTGCCGTTTGCGCCGGCGTGCCTTATTTATCGTTACGGTCGATATCACATCGGTACTTCAAAGAGAATTACAAACGTTTTTTTTTCGTACTTTTTTTCGTACCCATAGAGTACTTAAGCGTGTGATTTTTGATTCCTTGTACAAGGCCATTACGGCCTCCGTTTTTCTTTCCGTTTGCGCCGGCGTGCCTTATTTATCGTTACGGTCGATATCACATCGGTACTTCAAAGAGAATTACAAACATTTTTTTTTTTTTTTCGTACTTTTTTTCGTACCCATAGAGTACTTAAGCGTGTGATTTTTGAT